>OZ024822.1:104413536-104698444 GCA_964016985.1 Anodontia alba
TTTTATGATCCAAGAAAGATTTTGATCCAAGAAAGATTTCATAAATTGATTTATCACATAGTGGCCTAAATTCCCAACATTTAGCATGAAATATCTCGCGATGTGGATGATCTACATGCATGCAAATGTGATAAGTCAGTTATACCATGGTTCTGTGCATGTACGTGAGATAATGCACTCGCTCATATTCGTGCATTATCGCATCGTACATGAGCGCAAACCATGGTATAACTAAGACATATGGTATTAATACAATCATAAAATATGGATTCTAACAGCCTGTAAAATTTCAGTCTCTAATTCTTGAAATGAAAAGATTTTTTATCATATCTCTGAATCAATGTCACCAACATTAATTCAGAGATATGATAAAAAATCATTTCATTTTTGATCCAGTTCAAAAATGAGAAACTAACTGAAATTTTACAGGCTGTCAGATGCCACATTTTATGATCATATTAATACTATATATTAATTTAACCCTTTCTTGGATAAAAAAATGTCTATTTTTGAGGAATATGAAACCTTTAAAGACCAAGAAATGGGCATTTTTTCCCTGGGTTTAGATGCAAACAAAAAAAAAACAAAAAAAAAAACCTGGATTTAGAAGCAAACAAACAAAAAAAACAAGAGGACCATGATGGTCCTATATCACTCACCTGAGCAAACAGATTTGCATACTTAATGTTGAAGTTTCAGCCAAGTTCACTGCTCTAAAATTTTATGTATAAATTTTATAACCATGACGAATCATGACAGCTTGAATAAACTTGGTAGAGGGTAACCAAAGGAACATTCCTGCCAAGTTGAACTGAAATCGGTTCAGTGGTTTCTGACAAGAAGATTTTTAAAGTTTTTTAGTTAGATATAGAGGGAAAATAAGCAGGCATGTTTTTTGACAAATCAGGATTGCTTGAACATTCTTGGTAGAGGGTCACCAAAGCATTATTGAAATTGGTCAGGAGGTATTTGACAAGAAGCATTTTAAAGTTTTCTATACAGATATATACCGAAAATAAGCCCCGCCCCCTGGAGGCCATGTTTTTTGACATATCATGAAGGCTTGAACCATCCTGGTAGAGGGTCACAAAAGCAACATTCTTGCCAAGCTATATTGAGCTTGGTCCAACGGTTTCTTACGAGAAGATTTTTAAAGTTTTTTATATAGACATATAGAAAAAAATAAGCCCTGCCCCGTAGCGGCCATGTTTTTTGACGATCATGACAGCTTGAACAACCTTGGTAGAGGGTCACCAAAGAAACATTCCTGCCAAGTTATATTGAAATCGGTCCATTGGTTTCTGACAAGAAGATTTTTTAGTTTTCTATATAGATATATAGGGAAAATAAACCCCGCCCCCTGGCGGCCCTGTTTCTTGATGAATCATGACAGCTTGCATAACCTTGATAGAGGGTTACATAAGAAACATTTCTGCAATGTTTAATTGAAATCAGTCCAGTGGTTTCTGACAAGAAGATCATTAAAGTTTTCTATGTAGATATACGGGGAAAATAAGCCCCGCCCCCTACCAGCCATGTTTTTTGACAAATCATGATAGCTTGAACAATCTTGGTAAAGGGTCGTCAAGGAAACATATCTGCCAAGTTATATTGAAATCGATCCAGTGGTTTCTGACAAGACGTTTTTTCAAGTTTTCTATATAGATATATAGGGAAAATAAGCCCCGCCCCCTGGCGGCCATGTTTTTTGACAAATCATGACGGCTTGAACAATCGTGGTAAAGGGTCACCAAAGAAACATTTCTGCCAAGGTATATTGAAATCGGTCCAGTGGTTTCTGACAAGAAAATTTTTTCAAGTTTTCTATATAGATATATTGGGAAAATAAGCTCCACCCCCTAGCGGCCATGTTTTTTGACAAATCATGATTACTTGAACAATCTTGGTAGAAGGTCACCAAGGAAACATTTTTGCCAAGTTATATTGAAATCGGTCCAGTGGTTTCTGACAAGAAGATTTTTCAAGTTTTTCTATATAGATATATAGGGAAAATAAGCCCCGCCCCCTGGCGACCATGTTTTTTGACGAATCCAAATGGCTTGAACAATCTTGGTACAGGATCACCAAAGGAACATTTCTGCCACATTATATTGCAATCGTTCCAGTGGTTTCTGATAAGAAGATTTTTTAAATTTTCTATATAGATATATAGGGAAAATAAGCCCCGCCCCTCCCTGGCAGCCATGTTTTTTGACGAATCCAAATGGCTTGAACAATCATGGTAGAGGATCACCAAAGGAACATTTCTGCAAAATTATACTGAAATCGGTCCAGTGGTTTCTAACAAGAAGATTTTTTAAGTTTTCTATATAGATATATAGGGAAAATAAGCCCCGCCCCCTGGCGGCCATGTTTTTTGACAAATCCAAATGGCTTGAACAATCTTGCAAGAGGATCACCAAAGGAGCCTTTCTGCAAAATTATATGGAAATCGGTCCAGTGGTTTCTGACAAGAAGATTTTTAAAGTTTTCTATACAGATCAGGGCTCGGGAAAACCGGAAAAATAGCCGGTCTGGACCGAAATTAAGAATTCTGGACCGATTTCAAACACCCCAAAACGCTAATAAATTGGTCCAACAGGTTTGTGCCTTGAACCCCATTTTTCCCAAACCAACCAATTTTCACAAATCAATGATGTCTAAAAAATCACAAACGGTCAAGTCTTTCCAAACTGACAACGTCCGCGCACCTTTTAAATGCGATATTATGGTAGTTAAAAGGCTCTAAACGGTCATTTGACATGTATATTGGAGAGACAGCTGAATAGCGGCAACCTACCCGTAGCACAAATTAATTACGTCATTATCCAAACATTGTCAAAAAATCAACACTTCACTGACCTTTGTGCGGTAAACAAGCGATTAACACGAATCATCAGTAACGGTAGTCTGATAATTAATCCGTTTGTGTGACACGTGTGAATACACTGAGACTGTAAAACATCCAGGTGCAGTCGGCGTGTCCAAAAGATCAAAGGTCGCTTTACTGAGAGTGATAAAAGAATGCACCGCTTGAACGCACCCGTTTTCTTCCTCTTCTTTTCTGTTTTGATCAACACGGTTTGTCGGTCCCAGATTCGATAAATGAATTCCCAAACCGTGTACGTCCTGATCAGATGTCGCATACAACGGTGTCTGCTCTGGGTATTATTGATTGCTTCTTTTTTTTTTTTGTTGATTGCCGTAACACGCGAGTATAATTCAAGGTAGATTTCACAGTAAAAATAAGTAATGCACCACTTGCGCTAGACAAGGTTGGTCAGTGCTTAAAATTTAAGCAGTCTGATCAAATCTTGAAACTGAAAACTGCAAAACCGCCCGTGGCACAGGCCTTTTTTATTAGACCTAATTAGGTCCATGAAAGTCGTTTCGTTCCGTCTCTCCTGTTTCCCGCCGTCTTCGCGCTTATACAAGACGGGAATCAGTTGTTTTATAAATAGTTTAGGAAAACCCCGCGGAGGTGGAAATAACAACAAAACCGTTTTTTCTTTTTTTTTTCTTTCTTTTTACATACCTGACTGTATTTATTGAAGGCGCCAGCTTTGATCATGCTCGTTGTACTCGAACTTCCGTCATACAACGGAGTTAAGGTGTATTATTTAAAAGGAGTTATAGGACTGCCAATTGTCATTAGTTTTCGTGACAGGTGATATACACATATTTTTTTTTGGAATTGGGCTCATTGATGACGTCATCGTCATCGGCTGGACCGATTCAGATTTCAAAATTTCCAGAGCCCTGATACAGATATATAGGGAAAATAAGCCCCGCTCCCTCGCGGCCATGTTTTTTGACAAATCCAAATGGCTTGAACAATCTTGCAAGAGGATCACCAAAGAAACATTTCTGCAAAATTATATGGAAATCGGTCCAGTGGTTTCTGACAAGAAGATTTTTCAGTTTTCTATACAGATATATAGTGAAAATAAGCCCCGCCCCCTGGCGGCCATCTTTTTTGACGAATCCAAATGGCTTGAACAATCTTGGTAGAGGATCACCAAAGAAACATTTCTGCAAAATTATATGGAAATTGGTCCAATGGTTTCTGACAAGAAGATTTTTAAAGTTTTCTATATTGATATACAGGGAAAATAAGCCCCGCCCCCTGGCGGCCATGTTTTTTGACGAATCCAAATGGCTTGAACAATCTTTGTAGAGGATCACCAAAGGAACATTTCTGCAAAATTATATTGAAATCGGTCCAGTGGTTTCGGACAAGAAGACTTTTAAAGTTTTCTATATAGATATATAGGGAAAATAAGCCCCGCCCCCTGGCGGCCATGTTTTTTGACGAATCCAAATGGCTTGAACAATCTTGGTAGAGGATCACCAAAGGAACATTTTTGCAAAATTATATTGAAATCGGTCCAGTGGTTTCGGACAAGAAGATTTTTTAAGTTTTTAATTAAAAAATCTATTTTTAGCTCCTGTGACCTAGATATGCAATGAACCGGAACCATTTGAACAACTTTGAAAGAGGACCAACCAAGGATCATTCCTGTGAAGTTTGGTCAAATTCCCACCAGTGGTTTAGGAGGAGATGTTGTTTAAAGATTGTGGACAGACGGACATCCGGACGACGACGACGACGACGGACGGCGAGTGATCACAATAGCTCACCATGAGCCTTCAGCTCAGGTGAGCTAAAAAACAATCAAAATTTGAGAATTTATGTTCCCTACCTTTAAATTTTAAATCCTCCAAAAATGACAAGGTCAACAAAGTTTAGTTAATGTTTTAAACAGCAGTTTAAAGTATCACAGAAAGTGTTCTTTCTGTGCTAAATTTTTTTTTTTAATTATGGTAAATGTCCTAAAATTTCCAACACATTATTCAATATACATGTATTTTGGTTTAAGTTTTGCTTTTTATGTAGCAGTTTCTTAAAATACTTAGTGGAATGGCAAACAGAGATCTGGGTCTGCACTGTTTTCATATGTCATTTTGTCAAGACACTTTGGTATTTGAAATTTTTGGACATTTACAATGTACCATATTATTTGGTCCCAGGAAAAAAACAAACAAAAAAAACAAAAACAAACAAACAAGTTACCCAGTTACTAACAATGTCACAAATGCCTTGAAAATGTAGAATTCAATTATTGTGCAGTATGGGTGAATGAACATGTAAACATATGACCATAAACATGCAAACATATATAAACATGAGCATTTAAACTGAGAATTATTTAAAGTTAATATTGATGACACAATAAATATAGTGAAGAATTTTGAAAAAAAAAAAAAAAATGATACAAATATAAATTTTATTTATAGTAGGAAAGGTTAACAATAGCTAGTCTGAATCTCAACTTGGCCTCATAACTTTTGATGAGACTGATCTGGAAATCCTTTCTATGGATTCTTGCTAATTCAAGAAGGCAGTTGTCTGTTACTGGGTAAAGCATGATTGTGTACAAGTACTGGTTAACTGCTTAGCATGATTGTGTACAAGTACTGGTTAACTGCTTAGGGGACTAAGCCTGTCCAGGAAAAATGTGAGTACCAGTAGGTTAACTGACTGGTCCAACATCTCAACAGTGTTGATTGGGCCGTAAAGCTCCAATCAAACAAAAGTTTATAAAAGAGTATAGTACATGCCCTATTCAAGCATGAGTGTTCAAGCACGAGTGTGCACTAAAACGCCCTTTTTTAAGCAGAGCAGTGTGTGTTCTCAACAGGGCTAAAAATTATCTTTCTTTCTTTTCTTTCTCTGTATACTGCCTCACGCTCTCATGGGCATTCTAGGCAGGTGGGCGCTGTCGTGCTGAAAGAAGGAGGAAAATATAGACAAAAGAATAAAGAGGGGATAGTGAGAAGATAAAAGGTGATAGGGTTAAAATAGCTGGTGAGGTAGAAGGGTTAAAAACAAAAAATAAACATCATTTTTGGGACCTAGGGGCGGGAGTGGTACAGTTTACCAACTTCTTCCTTGAACGCATCAAGGGTTGGCAAACATACAACCAATTCAGGGAGGGCATTTCACTGAACTATGTGTAGTGGAAAGAATGAGTATTTATAGAAGTTTCTGTGGGTGTGATTGATTGTGTTGGGGTTTAACGACACGTCAACCCTTGAGGGTCATTTTGTGTCGTCTCCCAGAGAAAGGGAGAAAAGAGATAGAAGAGAGAGAAGAGGAGATGAAAGAGAGGGACAGGGAAGAAAGAGGAACAGGAATGAAAGTGAAGAAACAGAAGAAATAAAAACATTCCCCCTCTACCCTTACCCACTACAAGGATAGCAGGCCTTGCCCAACTGTAAGCCAATATCAGTTGGACGCCCCAGTGATGTAAGATACACAGCACCTTCGCACCACCCGACCACCATGAATCTGAGGGAAAGTCACTGAGCGGCAATTTTTAGAAGTCCAAGTTTTGGGTTGAATATAGTCTGGAATGGGAACTGCCACGAGCCCATAGACGATCCGGTAAAATAGGCATAAGCGGGCATCTGACCTTCTTTGTTCGAGGGTCCACCATCCTAAGTTTTCTATCATGGATGTGACACTGGACCTATAGTCATAGTTACTGGTGGTCCATCGTTCGGCTCGGCGCTGAATTTTTCCTATTTGGGAGATCTTATCCTTTGTATGAGGGTTCCATATGGGAGAGGCATATTCTAGTTTGGGACATACTAGTGTGTTGTAAGCAGTCACTTTGGGGAGTTTTATCTATGTGTATATATATATAGCTGGGATCCTAGTAGAATGTTTTCGGCTTAGAAACTGTAAAGTGAGCTGACACAGCAGTTTAGATGACAATTAACTATTAAAACATCTTTATTACTATGTACAGGTCTTGGTAAGGATTGATAGCAGGCATGGCTGGCAGGCAGACATGCGGAAATTATGGGAACAAAATATATTTTTTCAGAGTCTGCAGCTACAACCTAGCTAAAAAACACCATTAGATTTTTTTACGCTAGCCATATGTGTAAAAACTAGGCTGCCCAATTCTGTATGACAGTCTGTGAATGGGGAAATGTGTCAGCTGCACCCCCCCCCACTCCCCACCCCCCCCCCCGCCGCCCCCCCCCCCCCCCCCCTCCCCCCCCCCCCCCCCCCCTGTGTGCGGCACTGTCCAGTACCGCGGTTTTCTTTAGATTTTTGCTAAAATGCATGATTTAAATTCGTAGGAAATGAATATATACGTATTTAAATGTGTAAGTACTTCTTAAATCTCTGTAAGACATGTTGATGATTCGATGTTTGTCTTTAGAATTTGTTTCTCTTTTCAGAAATGTAAACAGAACAACTATTTCCGCATGCGTACATTGACTTCCTGTTAGAAATGACTAAAACCCAACTCAGCGCCGACCCCATCGCACCGCGTTTCCTAGATCATCGAATAGAATGGAATATCCGAGGCGTATAGTTAAATAACTACTCTAATTTAGACGATAGTTCTTTTCAAAAAAGCAATAGCGTGAATTTTATTTCCAATCATGGGCCACAACGTGGCATGACAATCAAATTGCTTTGCTTTTGACATCTTTCAGAAAGTCGTTTTTTGCTTGGCGCTTTACACACATGGAAGAAGTAAATTTGCAAACTTGTGTCATTTTTTAATGCAAAACCATTTGTCGTAACTACCTATGCACAATATATATATAGTAAAAATGCACGCAAAGTGTGCAGAAATCTGTAGGGTAGGCAACTTGGAGGCAGATTTTCAAGTTCCACTTGTTAATTTTTTTTCTGAAATTTTCACAATATTGTCGTGAATCATCAATAATTCAAATTCAGCAAAGAATAGTAAAAAAAAAAATTTCTTCGACAAAAAAAAAAAAATCAATTTACTATAGAAATTGCATAGGTCAGACAATTTTGTCCGTAAATTTAATTTTAGGGTATATATTTGAGAACAAAACACAGAAACAGAAAAGACAAATGGTTTTTGATAAGATATGGTCAGTCAGAACAAAATATTTTCATTTGAAATAAAACGCCAAGCAAAAAACGTCTTTCCAAGTGATGCCAAAAGGACAGTAGTCAAAATATTCAATATGATTATCAAGTGACGATCATTTCTACTCATTTGTCTAGAAAGTACTTTTCTTTTTCCCAGCAGTGTATGTGGGGCTAAAAATAACTGCTTTCAATCACTTAATATATATATATATATATATATATATATATATATAATATATATTATATATATATATATATATATATATATATATATATATATATATATATATATATATATATAGTTTTAATATAGTTTTAAATAATACATTAGAATAAAAACTTCTGACTTAGCAATCTGTGTTGCGCATCTTCTCCCATCAGTACCACCCCCCCACCATCCGCCCCCCCCCCCCTCCCGCAGCCCCGGCCACCCCCCCCCCCCCCCCCCCCCCATATCACTGACCATTTTTTATACCTCCTAAGGCAGTCTTTTATGCATTTACGTGTGCAATACATGACATAAGAGCCCATTTTGTTTCTCTCTATTATATAGTTCTTAGTTCAAAGCGGACACACAACGTTTATACAACGTCGTATCAACGTCATGTTGCTGATGTGACCTTGTATAAACGTCATGTGGGCTGAGAGTTGAAGTTCTGTATAACACCTGAGAATCTTATATAAACTGGACGACCGAAGTGGGACCACTGTTAGTCAGATATGTATGTGCTCTACCAATTGAGCAATCCAGGCTGACATTCCTGCCAATCACCACAAACCTAACCTGGACCTAACCAAAAACCTAATTCAGGCTAGAATTTAAACAGAAAACAGAATTAAAACAATGAAAACGTTTTAACTTGGCGCAAATTAAACTGAAATTACTTTAGGATCAGCCCACTCACAGATAGGAGCAACGATAACATCAAAGAACCGCCGATTAGGTGCATACTAAATCTACGGTATTTCCGGTATTCATAGAGGGTCCTTGTGTTAGACATAGCATAACATCAAAAGTACTTGACCAATTTTAATAATTTACACACCAAATAAAGGAAATAGTCTAATCTACAAATTAAAGGATATTGATAAAAAAAAGATTGGTTGCTGATGTTGTGGGATGATGTCAAAGTCCCGGTATCGAGATTCAAATGGTACCCCGGCATGCGTCTTTGAATTGGCATAACATCAAAATTACTTGATCAATTTTACTAAATTAAATACCTCGTAAAATGCAACACTCCAATCTATACAAAAAATATAAAACTGTAAAAAAAGATGTCAGTTGCTGATGTTGTAGCATTCTGTCAAAGTCTCGGTATCGAGGGTCACATGTCCTGGTATTCATTGCGGCCTCTGTATGTGACCTCGGACCCATCAATACAGTATTGATGGGTCCGAGATGTGACATAGCATATTATCAAAAGTACATAATTGATTTTAATAAATTAAACATCCTATTAAAGGAAATACTCAAATCTATAAATAAATATAAATATATATAAAAAAAATGTCAGTTGCTGATGTTGTAGCATTATGTCAAAGTACCGGTATCGGGATCCACATGTCCCCGGTATTCATTGGGGACTCTGTGTTGTGACAAAGCATAATACCAAAAGTGCCTCAATTGATTAAGTAAATTAAACACCAGATTAAAGGTACTATTCCAATCCATAAAATGAATATAAATTTATACAACAATTGTCTATTGCTGATGTTGCAGTATGATGTCAAAGTCCTGATATCGAGAATTACTTGTCCCAGTCTATGTGTTTGGCAAACATAACATCAAAAATATTTGACTGATTTTTAAAAAAATAATACTAGATTAAAAACAAGTTAGATTAAAAAAAATACAGGTATTTGAAAAAATCCTTTGGACACACGCGCACGCACGCACGCACATACACACACACACACACACACACACACACAGAGTCAACTTGAAAGGCAAAACCCCAATCTATAAGATTTATAATAATTGTGGTATAGTTTTGCCCAAGCAGTATCTACCGTATTTACCCTAAATGTTCGGACACTTCAACTCCTTACCATACCTCTTCTAAAATTTGAACTTGTTCAATTTACTGCTCGAAGTTGTGTCTAAAAATGCAGGATTAGTTAAAAAACAGTGTAGACGCTGCTGAGACGCCGCATTCTGCAGTCTCATCTGGGTCTACACTGTTTGATCAGGCCCGTCTATCCGAATACATATTGTAAATATACCAAAAATTGGCGCAAATGTTCCGAATAATATCATGTTATATCATATTAGATTGGTGAAAACAAATTAGGAAAAAAAAAAAAATAATAATAATAACAACAACAACATTGAATTGCATCGGCAAGTTCGAGTAAAAATATACATATTTTTTTAGTAATGAAAATAGAAATTTTGGAAAGGCATATTCACGTTAAGTATTCACACGTTGCAGTCATTATTGAAGTTAATGAAGATAATTACTCATCGTTAACGAATAATCGGTTCGTTTAAGTGACAAACGATGCGTGAAACGATCCGCGTTTATTTCATTAAATTTTCACTTTCAGTTAGACTCTTCATCATTTTGATGTTTATTTTGAAAAGAAAAAAAATATTATTATTATCATTATTGGAACTTGTCTAAAGCCTAAAAAATACAGGAAATGTTCATTGAATGTACAATAGCGATACATATGTTAAAAAGGTTCAAAAGAGAACAAATTTGTATTCTTATCCTTTTACTCAGCATAGTGAGAGTTAAAATAACAGCTTTAATTTGTCAAATGAACCCATTACGAAATCACTCCTCTTCAAATATATAGAAAATTTTACTTTAAAAAGAAACCCTGAAATTTTTCAGATAAAAAATTCTGATACTTTTCTTTTTATTTTTCTGCTCATAAACATAGATTATCAAAAACAGATCATCATAGTTCTGTCTTTATATCTCAGTTGTAATACTAATAAACATCATTCGGACATCTTCTACTCGTGTTCTACTTTACAGAGCACTGGACGACATCTGTATTTACTTTCATTTTATAGATGGGGTGTTGCCTTTAATCTGGTGTTTAACTGGTTTAAGTAATTCAAGTACTTTGATATTTTCATATTATACTATGTCTCACACAGATCTAGTCCTCAATGAATACTGGGACATGTGGGTCCCGATACCGGGACATTGACATAATGCTACAACATCAGCAGGTGACAGATTTTTATGTTTAAAATTATTTTATAGATTGAAGCATTGCCCATAATCGGATGGTTAGTTTATTAAAGTCAATTAAGAATTGATATTATGCTATATCATACAAGGAGGCCTCAATGAATACCGGAACATGTGGATCCCGATACCGGGACTTTGACATAATGCTACAGCATCAACAACAGACATTTTTTTTTATATGTTTATAATTATTTCATAGATTGGAGCATTGCCTTTAATAGGATGTTTAATTTATTAAAATCAATTAAGCACTTTTGATAGTATATTATGTCACACACGGAGGCCGCAATGAATACCCGACATGCGACCCTCGATACCGGGACTTTGACAGAATGCTATAACATCAGCAACCGGCATTTTTTTTGCGGATTTTTATATTGGCATAGATTGGAGTGTTGTTTTTTTCAAGAATGTTTAATTTATTAAAATCGAACAAGTAATTTTGATGTTATGTCATGTCATGTCAAAAACGTATGCCTCCATGGATACCTGGACAAGTGAATCTCGATACCGGGACTTTGACATCATCCTGCAACATCAGCAACCAATGTTTTTTGTGTGTTTTTTTTTTATCAAATATCCTTATTTTGTAGATTAGACTATTGTCTTTAATAAGTTTTTGAAATTATTAAAATCGGCCAAGTACTTTTGATGTTATGCTATGTCAAACACAAGGAACTCTATGAATACCGAGAGATGGATACCGGAAATACCGTAGATTAGTATGCACCCTCAGAGTACCGGAAACACTCACCGGCGGTATGACTGGCGCGAAAAGTCAAATTCAGACAGGTGCTAAAGCTATTGATTCTCCAGGTATAATTATTGGTCTTTAAGAACTGACTTCAGACTGTAAGTAAACTTATAATGGCAAGGACTTATTTGCGAAGGAAGTCGAGCGTTCCCTGTTACATTTTCAATGGAGAAAGTAAGTGTTTTTTTTTTTTTTTGTAGCGCAAGGGCGGAACTAGAAGGGTGAGAGGCCGAGTTCTGCCAGTCACCACACTCCTACCCCACAAAGTCAAGAAAAGATACTTCTTGGGGAAATTTGTAAACTTACTATTATGACAGTTGTGTATTTTTTGCCTAAAAGTACATGCAAATCAACCGCTTCCCGAAATCCTGCCTGCAACTATGTGAACATCATTTATGGCCTTGTAGGTCAGGACTTGTCACTCAAGAAAAGAAATTTATCCTCAGAGTATGTAAATTCATGCTCATGTTTATTCGCGCTGGCGATATTCTCGCTGTTTATAGCAGCACCTTGAAGCAGCATTGACATCATTACTGTATTTTTGTTCTTGGGAAACCCGGAAGCTTCGCTCGTCACAACAATGTGGAAAGTCAGGGATCTACCGGTAAGTTATCGCTAAAATTTTAATTATTCAATTTTAGCTTGTTTTCCTTATAGTCAAATTTATGAAGTTTAATTTAGCTTATAAAATTAAATTCAAGAATTGGCAGATTTGATCCATTTTACCGTCTGCTGTCTGCATCTATGGACGCTTAAATCATGTGACTCTCACGTGGTTGTTGTCCATACAAAAAAAACTATGGAACGCCAAACGGGATAAAGTTCTTATAAAATTTTGCCATGAGGGTAAATTTGCGACAATTTATCAACCCTGTACAATATTTTCCTCCAGATTTTTGCATAATATTAAAACCACTCAAACTGATGTAGAAGAGTTGACATGATGTTTACCGTCGAAAAGTATCATTCTGCACCTGTTTTGACTATTTTCTGGAAAAGATGTTTTTTGTAGATTGATTTTTTTTAACCATTATCATATATATATGTGTGTGTGTGTATTTATAGGTCACTGTCATTATGCATTTATTATGCTAAGTTATTGTAATTATTTTTTTTTTTTTTTGTATTTTTCAGAATGTGTATAAGTCCAGTGCAGAAGTCCAGAACTGGTGTGACCTACAGGTGCTACTCCCCATCAGCAGTCATGCATGCCAGACCTCACACTGTGATACAAAATCTCACAGAATTTTAGCCCTTCTGGACCCGGTTTCCCATAAGATTTTCAAATCTCACAGAAGTTTCATACCATTTAATAAGTTATTTTTTGAAGAACTAGAAATAAATCACACATTAGCATGGCTAACCCAAACTTAATTCATTAAAATAATAATAATAATAATAATAAATAATAATAATCGACTTTATTTATAGAGGGTAACACATTTAGTAATCTAGTACTAATCTTCCATGTGGCCCTCTTTTTTCCTGGGTAGAAACCAGTACTAAGCAATGTGGATAAAGTCTCTGGCTCAAGGAAACAACACTTGCAGTTAGTGGGGATCGAACCCGGTACCTCTCGATCTCGAGTCCGACGCTTTACCACTGCACCACATAATGGCTTTTAACTTACTTATTTTTTATAAAAATCTCACAGAATTTCATCGAATCTCCCCTATAAATTTGCAAAATCTCACAGATTTCTGTCAACAGCTAATGGCATGTATGAGCAGTTACCAATGCATAGTTTGCTGTTACTGAGAGTTGTGAGTCCATTAAAGGGACTGCCAGGAAGTTCAGAATTCCAGAAGCTACTCTTCATGACAGAGTGAGAGGGAGAATCGGCATCAGTGTCACCAAATCTGGCAAGGACCTCCTGTTTGCAAGGACCTCCTGTTTACCTTTGAAGAGGAGAGGGCCTTAGTTGAACGCCTGAAAGTAATGGCCTCCTATGGATATGGATACAGTAGGTTAGAAGTTGTAGACATAGGAAGCACATATGCTGTCAGTCTGGGAAAGAGAGAAGACCATCCCCTTTCACTGATGTGGTTTCACAATTTTATGAAACACTGGCCAGAACTCAAGGTAAAGAAACCTAGAGGTCTAGAGGTCCAGAGAGCTAAAGCAACAACTGAGGGAGCCGTTACATCTTATTTTGATGAACTGTCTAAGATACTGACCAAATATGATCTGAAAAATTCTCCTGAGAGAATTTACAATATAGATGAGAAGGGTCTCAAGCTAAATCACTCACCCCCGTATGTTGTTGCCGCTGACGGTAATGCTCCGCCTGCTGTCACCTCAGGGAAAGGTAGTACTGTGACAGTCATCGGATGTGGAAACGCTTTGGGACAGCAAATTCCACCATATTTTGTGTTCCCAGGGAAGAGAATACGTCCAGAACTTCTGAAAGGTGGCACCCCTGGTTCTGATGGGACTTAGTGACTCTGGATGGTCAAATTCTGCCATATTTATGGAATACTTGTCTGGCCACTTTTTAAAGTTCGCTCAGGGAAGGGATGGAGAGAAACCATTGCATTTGCTCTATGATGGACACAAATCTCACATATCCCTGCCTTTGATTGACTGGGCTGAGCAACATACTATCCAGCTTTTTATCCTGCCAGCCCATACCTCTCATGTGCTCCAGTCTCTGGACATAGGTTGTTTTGGGCCCTTTGAATGCATATGCAACGGGGAGTGCCATAAATACATGCATGCTAATTCCTGTACTGGTATTGACAGGTACTCAATATGTGAACTGGCATGCAGGACATACTCAAGGCTTTGTGCACAGAGAATCTTCAGAGCTCATTCAGAAAGTCTGGGATTTACCCACTAGACCCCAGTGGTGGACAAATCTATCTTCATCCCTGCCAAAGTATTGAAGGAAAAAGATGTGATGGATGACAAGAAAGACAGCCAGCCAGTTAATTCTGATAGGACAGAAGTACCAGAGGAACGTGAGAACAAAGACAGTTCACAGGACAGTTCACAGGACAAGTCCCAGGATATACAGATAAACAGTTGATTTTTGCAAAACCAGAGAGGACAAGATAGGAAAGAGACAAAAACCTGCAGAGAAGAGGAGGTGTTTGAGTAAAGTGGTAGCTGGGAAAGCCATCACAGAGAATGACACTGTGCAGTGGATCAAAATCATCTCTTTTAGGTGCCTACTTCAACAAGAGTATTCAAAAAGACAAGACTTAATGTTAATTCTCTACAGTATGATTACTTAATTAGATAGAATTACATTTTGCACATTAAAAATGCAGCAAAAGTATGACACTAGTTTGGTAGGTGGGGGTAGATACTGCACAAAAACCACGCAGGTTTTTTTTTGGGCACGTTTTTTTCTCCGTAACAGAAACAGATGTAACAATTAAAATATATAAGGAATACTCTAAAATGGACTGAAAAAGAATGAAACAAATGAAACAGACCAATAGCAGTTCTCACTGATGGTCTGTTTCTTTCGTTTCATTTGTTACGAAACAGGATGAAACAGTTCAAACACCTTGGTCAGTGCTTGTTACGAAACAGGGTGTAACGTAATGTAACAATGAAACAGATACTTTTCTTAGCCAAGCATTTTTTTTTTATAAGCCCATTTCTGTTTCGTAACAAATGAAACCAATAAGATATAGAGGAAAATCTCTGAAACAGGATGAAAAATTTAAAATATGCTCGTTACGAAACAGAGAGAAACGAAATGAAACAATGAAACATTCATCTTTTTTTTTTTATAAACCCATTTCTGTTTCGTAACAAATGAAACGAATAAAATATATAAGAAAAACCCTGAAACAGGATGTAACAGTGCAAAAGACTTGTTCAAAGCTCGTTACGAAACATGGTCAAACAGAATGAAACGATGAAACGTACATCTTTTTTTTTTATAAACCCATTTCTGTTTCGTAACAAATGAAACGATTAAGATATATAGGAAAAACTCTGAAACAGGATGTAACAGTGCAAAAGACTTGTTCAAAGCTTGTTACGAAACAGGGTGACACGATGAAACATCATCTTTTTTTTTTTATAAACCCATTTCTGTTTCGTAACAAATGAAACAATTAAGATATATAGGAAAAACTCTGAAACAAGAAATGTAACAGTGAAACATACATCTTTTTTTTTTTATAAACCCATTTCTGTTTCATTCCGTTTCACCCTGTTTCGTAACGAGCTTTGAACAAGTCTTTTGGTCTGTTACATCCTGTTTCAGAGTTTTTCCTATATATCTTAATCGTTTCATTTGTTACGAAACAGAAATGGGTTTATGAAAAAAAAAAAGATGATGTTTCATTGTTACATTTCGTGACACCCTGTTTCGTAACGAGCTTTGAACAATTCTTTTGGAATGTTACATCCTGTTTCAGAGTTTTTCCTATATATCTTATTCGTTTCATTTGTTACGAAACAGAAATGGGTTTATAAAAAAAAAAAGATGATGTTTTATTGTTACATTTCGTTTCTCCCTGTTTCGTAACGAGCTTTGAACAAGTCTTTTGGTCTGTTACATCCTGTTTCAGAGTTTTTCCTATATATCTTAATCGTTTCATTTGTTACGAAACAGAAATGGGTTTATAAAAAAAAAAAAAGATAATGTTTCATTTTTACATTTCGTTTCACCCTGTTTCGTAACGAGCTTTGAATAAGTCTTTTGGTCTGTTACATCCTGTTTCAGAGTTTTTCCTATATATCTTAATCGTTTCATTTGTTACGAAACAGAAATGGGTTTATAAAAAAAAAGATGATGTTTCATCGTTTCATTTCGTTTCACCCTGTTTCGTAACGAGCTTTGAACATGTCTTTTGGTCTGTTACATCCTGTTTCAGAGATTTTCCTATATATCTTAATCGTTTCATTTGTTACGAAACAGAAATGGGTTTATAAAAAAAAAAGATGTATGTTTCATCGTTTCATTCCGTTTCACCCTGTTTCGTAACGAGCTTTGAACATCTCTTTTGGTCTGTTACATCCTGTTTCAGAGATTTTCCTCTATATCTTATTCGTTTCATTTGTTACGAAACAGAAATGGGTTTATAAAAAAAAAAAGATGATGTTTCATCGTTTCACCCTGTTTCGTAACAAGCTTTGAACAAGTCTTTTGCACTGTTACATCCTGTTTCAGAGTTTTTCCTATATATCTTAATCGTTTCATTTGTTACGAAACAGAAATGGGTTTATAAAAAAAAAAAAGAATGTATGTTTCATCGTTTCATTCCGTTTCACCCTGTTTCGTAACGAGCTTTGAACATGTCTTTTGGTCTGTTACATCCTGTTTCAGTGATTTTCCTATATATCTTAATCGTTTCATTTGTTACGAAACAGAAATGGGTTTATAAAAAAAAAAAGATGATGTTTCATCATTTCATTTCGTTTCACCCTGTTTCGTAACGAGCTTTGAACAAGTCTTTTGCACTGTTACATCCTGTTTCAGAGTTTTTCCTATATATCTTAATCGTTTCATTTGTTACGAAACAGAAATGGGTTTATAAAAAAAAAAAAAGAATGTATGTTTCATCGTTTCATTCCGTTTCACCCTGTTTCGTAACGAGCTTTGAACATGTCTTTTGGTCTGTTACATCCTGTTTCAGAGATTTTCCTCTATATCTTATTCGTTTCATTTGTTACGAAACAGAAATGGGTTTATAAAAAAAAAAAGATGTATTTTTCATCGTTTCATTTCGTTTCACTCTGTTTCATAACGAGCATATTTCAGATTGTTTGGTCTGTTACATCCTGTTTCAGAGATTTTCCTCTATATCTTATTCGTTTCATTTGTTACGAAACAGAAATGGGCTTATAAAAAAAAAGTATCTGTTTCATTGTTACATTACGTTACACCCTGTTTCGTAACAAGCACTGACCAAGATGTTTGAACTGTTTCATCCTGTTTCGTAACAAATGAAACGAATGAAACAGACCATCAGTGAGAACTGCTATTGGTCTGTTTCATTTGTTTCATTCTTTTTCAGTCCATTTTAGAGTTTTCCTTATATATTTTAATTGTTACATCTGTTTCTGTTACGGAGAAAAAAACGTGCCCAAAAAAAAACCTGCGTGGTTTTTGTGCAGTATATGGGGGAGGGGGGGGGGGGGGATTTAACATGCTCATTGGGAAGTAATTTCATTTGGGACTGACCTACACATGTTAAATTTTATAAAATGTATACATTTGATGTGTTTAATTATATAAAATGTATAAGTTTGATGTCTTAAGTGAATATTGAAATTTTTGTAATTTTTACTTGTTCATTATTTATCAATTTTCTGCAGTCGAATAAGGTCTGATATTCACATAATTTAAAACACATTAATGAAGCAGGAATCTTTCGTGCTGTATTTCATTTGATGTAATACATTTAGAGGAATCATGTTGCTTCTGTATTTCTATTCTAGATCTATCATTGTTAAAAAATTTTCAAAATTTAATCTAATTTTTGCCTCCACTTCAGGGCTTCCGTTAAGCGGACTTAGGGCGTAAATCACGCCCTGAGATTGCCACGGGAGGGCAAAATTGAACTTCAAAGACGTACCGCAGACTTCCTAAATTTCTTTTGTCCATCAGAAATCAATCCCCGAGAGGTCCAAAACTGTCAAAACTTTTAACGAGTTGTATGATGTTTGCCCCGCCTACTTATCAGAAATTCGCTACCTGTGTTAACTGAGCTTAAGGACGTCTTATTGACAGGTGTCATGTCATGGCACCATTTTGATGGCTGTGTGATCACCGCGTGTATTTGTCAAGTGTGTTGAGTTGATTAATTGATGTTTGTATAATTAACCTTTCTCCTGCTGCGACACCCGAAAATATTCGGTCGCACACATTCACACACATGAATACTCAACCCGAAAATTTATGCTCTGGGAGAATTTTCCGGGTTGCGCTCTATTTTCTAAAACGTCCTGGCAGTATTATCATTTCCAAAACCTAATGAGTACACAAAGAATGCACGAGAAATAAAATAAATAATATTTCCAGCGCATCATTTTAGCAATATAAGACGCGTTCAACAGATTATTTTTGTTAAACAAAGACAAGAAGCACTAATCAACTGAATTTAGACGAGCAGATTTATCTTTAGAAATAGATAAATTCAAAACCAGAAATAAACATCAAAAAAGTGTTGATACAAAATGATCTTTGGAAGAAAATAATGACAGTATAAGAAGTCATTAATTTTTTAAAATTCAGGTCATAAAATCTTAAATTATTATTTTGCTAAGAAACGTGTGTCGTCTGAAAACACCTCAACACTTCCGGAAGTTATCGAGTGAAATTCTATAAATAAATAACAATCACATAACGCAAATTGTAATCTATTTGAATTTAGAAACTTATGTTTGTCTTTCCTACGATACTATGACAACAAAAGCAATTTTTCAAATGAAAACATTTTTCATCAAAATTTTCGGAAAACCAGTTTCTAAATGTGTAGCTTCGTTCCGGTTGCGCTGTTTAACTGCACAGAAAAGACGCAAAGTAAGTTTAAATTTAGGCGATTTGTGATGGTTTTGCTTACTTTTCTCTGCCAATGAATGTATTGCTGTTGGTATTTCATGGAGAGCTGCCTTAAATTTGTTGTTGCATGAGTCATTGCCGTTTTCCCTCAGTTTTGTGAAGGATGCAACTCGTTTGCTCATGTTGATAAGCTTCAATCCTAACAAATATTTCATTATATACATGTCTGGCGAAGTAATTTCAGCATAGTTTATTTTTAAGCAAATATGTTTTGGGCCTTTTCTTTCATGTATTTTATTTTCTTTTTCTGGGCTTTGAAATGAATGCAAAGTTGTACCAATTTTGACGCTTTCTCTAACGTCCGACATACAGGCTTTCCAAAAAAAATGCAATTGAATTTTTATAAGGACATTTTTAAAAACATTTGAAAGAAGTATAGATCATGATGATTCTTTGTGACATTGAAATAAGAACCTATGTTCTGCTAAACAAAGGGCAGACCTCTGCAGCACGGAAAAAAGTGGGAGTTCCTAGATTTTCCTTAGGGACTTCCAAATTTGAGGGGTACTCAGGGATTATTCTGGCCCCAGATTTTTGTGAGAGAAAAAATCTCATTTGGACAAAAACAGTGAGAGATTTTCAAATTTAGTGAGATTTTTTTTTCGCTCGCTCGGACAAACTGAGTGAGATTTCTTTTTTTTTTTTTGTAAAGGCCAGATTTTGTATCAGAATTGTATGTATAAGTATTATTATTGCTTATTTTGTAATGTACTCTAAATCAGGTTAATAAAATTGTTATATATAGGGTGTTTGATTATTTTAAGTATCATTATTTTCAGGTTTACTGCAAGTGTTTATATATAAATTTGAACTTTCTGGAAAATCATGTTTACAGTAACAAGTTGTTTATATTCTTTTTGGAATTTCCAAATGGAATATTCTAGATTAAGCTATTTTTAGCATGTCACAGAACATTTAAATTTTTCTTGACAAATACTGGAAAATAAGTGATGCCTCTAGTACTGTATTTTTTTTTTAGAATATGCTTTGATATTATATAAGGAGAGATTTTCATATGAGCATCTTTGTACACTTTCATTCTTTACTGGATTACTTCAATGTTTCATTAATTCTTGAATTAAACTCTGAATTCAGGGACTTTAAATTGTGGGATCAGAAACTGCAATTCAAAGGATTTGTTTCAGAAATTCTTCTGGAATATTTCTCAGGGATTTTGTGACATTATCCAATGATTTTTTTACCTGCGAGTTCCGATTCATATACTCATAATTTTTCTCTGGGACTCACAAATTTTATAAGGGAGTCCCTGAACTCACAAAAACAGTAGATACATGTATCTGCTCTAAAATATATTACAGACTCATGATTTTATCATAGGACTCATGGAATTTCAAATGAGACTGGATAGAATCAAACTGTAAATAAATCACTGATTATCTTGAAAGGTACCATTTACATTTATTTTTCTGTCTTGCACATTTTCTTATTTTTTGTTATCAACAAATACTGTAAATAATTTTAAAGCTTGTTGCTGGTTTCACTTTCATTTCTTTCTCGTTACGCCTGGCTCGTAACAAAATGCAAACGGCTGAATAAGGGCTTCATGGGCTTGTTATTCATGAGGCTCAGCTCGGTCTTGTGTTTGACCGTCATCCGAATCAGGGGAGGAGAGCGTGGCCGCTTCAGTCGAGCTGGGTTGTGCTCGAACAAGATACTTTAACATGTTGCCATCCCGACTGGACGGCTTCGGGGCGGATAATTTTCTTTCTTTTTTTTCCGAGTCGGCGGACATGTTTTTGCTGACTCGAGGTAGCGATCAAATAAACGCTTACTTAAACCACAGACCGACAATGAGTTTTTACGATAAAGCTTTTTAATGATACAGATTAATGAATGGTTACCTGCGGTCGTATGCGTAATTAATTCTGGCGCCACAATAATTCAGAAACCGGTCAAACAGAACAGTCCGATAGTCTCGAAATGAACCGCATGTGCAAAATAGGAACTTAACGGCGCGAAATGAGAAAAAAATCAGCGTGCGTTTTTTTTCTCACTCCGGGAATTTTGATGCGATTTCTTGCAAAAAAATGCGAGAATATCGCGAAATCGCGCCAGAAAATGATCCCTGGGTACTAAGTCTGGGACTTCCTGAGTCTGAAAGTCAATGGAAGCCCTGCCAATTTTACCAGTATGGCTGAAAAACTTTTTACATTTCACTTCAAATACCTAGTAAAATCTTTTGAAATGTCCTTAGTGATGGACATAGGATTAGCCTCTCATATCACCAAAATTTACTTTTAAAAAATCAACTGCTGAAAAAATGTCACACTAAAAGCATTATCCTCCTGACATGTTTAGCTACAATTTCAAGCATAAAACTTAACCATTTGATAGAATTGGCTGAAATTTGGCAGATAGCTTGAGGGCATCTTGATACATTGTTTACAGTAGAAGCTTCAACAGAACTGGCAAATGCCATTTCTGTAACTGCTTAAAAGGTTTGCCCATATGGAAATGCCCATAGTATACAGAGAGCTGCAATTAGAGATTTGGAATGCATTACCACAGGGATATTTCCGGGATGCCAGGCCTGACCTGTTATGTGAGAAAACTATTAATGATAGAATAAATCAAATCTTATCATTGGGCCAAATAAAAACAATTGTGTGTTTAGGGTATTCATACTCTGCCTAATTTCCTTGTGAAACCTAGCAATTTTTATACCCTGCCACAAAATAGTGGTGGGGTGTTATGTTTTCCCGTAAGAGTGTTCATCAACCCTCTTGATAGAAATATGTGGAGATCTGGTGTGAGATCTGCCATGCGTGCAGCAAGCCAGCTATCTGAAAGGGGGCCCACTGATGTGGATGTTGCCCCTGTACCTGCACTTTAATAAAAAATCCGATTATGATGATGATGACTTGTCTGTCTGCATGTCTGTCCATCAGGACTTGATTTCTTCTCTTTTTGATGGATTTTATTCAAATTTTGTGTATCATTGTATGTATAATCAGGGTAAGTGATTTAGGATTGTTAATGGGTGAATTTCATGTATCTTTGACAGTTCTCTGCCCGCCACAGGTCCATATTTTCTTTCCTGGATGATAATTATGGCTTTTCACCAACCCTTGTATACAAAAATACATGTGCTTTGATATTGTGGAGATCTGGTTTTTGATTGCTAATGGGCAAATTAGGGTACACATGTATATCGGGAGTGAGTGGTTTGGATTTGTGAATGGCCAAATTTACTAAAAAATTTTATAGTTATCTACTCCCCACATGTCCTTATTTTCATTTCCTGACAATAACTTAACCCTTGTCCTGCTGAACCCAGATATACCCTGCCTTTGCAAACAGTGTAGATCCAGATCAGTTGGCTTCTAAGAAGCCAACTGATTGGGATCTGCACTGTTTGCCATTCAGTATGTGAATTTATATCAACAATCTGGATTAAGCTATCTGATTGGCTGAAAATTTGAAAAGGGCATGGCATCTTAATTCATTCAGCAGGACAAGGGTTAAGTAATTATCAATGAATTTTCACAAGACTTTGCACTATGTGCATTGATACTGTGGAGATATGGTGTGGGATTGCTAATGGGTAAATTTCATCAATTTTTGATGAAGTTATCTGCCAGCCACACATCTATATTTTTGTTTTTGAACCATAACTTTAGTAAATCAATTGCTTTTCACCAAATTTGGTGTGTGCATTGATATTATGGAGCTCTGGTTTGGGATTGCTAAAAGGCAAATTCTATCAATTTTGAAAGTTATCTGCCTGCCACACAACTTTTGAACAATAAAATATTCACATCCTTTCTTCCGCTTCGGACCTACAGGACCTCCTGACATACAAGCCATGATAGTCAACAAAAGAGCAACAAACTTAAAGAACATATTAACTAAAACAGACACAAGTACACAAACTGTACCAACCAGATCAAGCCCATGCAATGCACCATGTAACTCATGCAAATTTATGAAACAAACCAGTAGCATAACAGTCTGGATAACAAAAGAAACTATCTCAATACGGGGACGATACAACTGCAAAACCAAGAATGCAATTTACGTTCTCAGTTGTGCCAAATGCGGCCTGCAGTACGTGGGTCAGACTGGCAACACCTCCAACGAGAGGTTCAGAGCCCATCTGACTGACATTTGACAATGTAACACCATCAAACCAGTTTCGGTCATTTTACGTCCGCTGGGCACGACGTCAACAACGTCGTGGCTACTATAGTGACACAAACTACCGGAGACACCAACATACGTCTACGGACTGAAGAAGTTTGGATTGAAACGCTAAAATCAAAACAACCATCGGGACTGAACCTTATACTCTAATAATGCCAAACTGCCAAGAGTGCAACAGATTGTTTGCGAATAATACCACGAGAATTCTTTCCACACAGAGATGAGTAAAAAATACCAATGTTGGAATTGCTTAAACACTTATGTCAGGAAGGAGAATGTCCTCAAACATTCCCGTCAGAAACACAATGACAACGACAACAAATACATAATCATGGAAACGAAGAATAAGAAATACAATCCGCAGATTAACAGGCCAGCCAAGCGGGTACCACCGCCCGAGGCAAGACCAAAACAAGGTACTACATACAGGATATCTTACAATACCGGCGATCAAACCTAAAATGCAGCTAAAACAAGAAGGAGAGACCCTGCAAGATCTTATATCTTCATACCAATCTATTGTCCGGGAACTCAAGAAGAATAGCCCAATCTGGGGACAATATACAACCAGAGAAATTGACGAACAGTTCCAGACAAAAGTCACGGATGAAATGCTTCTTGAAGATTTAGCATTATCGGACTCTTAACACATCCATATGTTCTCAGGACACTATCTGCCAGGATGAAACTGACTTTGACTTTACTCCTATAAACAACGTTAGAGTGTACAATGCATTTCAAAATACTTCTAACTAATCATATGCACTAACTACTTTAAAATCTCTATCTATCTCTTCTAACTATATACATGTACCTCAATTTTATTCACCATGCATTATTGACAACCATTTCTTAGAGATACCAAATCTATTTTGAGAACAATCAGACCACGTGATCAAACACGACCATTTTTTTGTACTTCAGGGGTCATTTTCACTATCTCAATTATCTTGGTAAAGGTCTGAAAAGACTGAAATGCGTTGATCTAAATAATAAAAAGTCAAAGGTACTGTTGTTGGTTGTTAGTTCTGTTGCTTCCTTCCTTCACTCGAATTAAATATTCTTTCCACTTATCTAGTGCCCTAGAGGTATTGCTTAGACTGAGCAATTTGATAACGTGGGCGGGACGTTTCGTGGTTTAAGGGTAACAACTTGAACACAACCACCGTATATACCCTGCCAAATTTTTAGCAGCATTAGCACCAAGACAAGCTTGTGTTTTTGTGCTTCACTCTGTGCATAATTTTTTTTTAGCTCACCTGGGCCGACGAAGGCTACAGGGGAATCTAGGCCTAAAAATAAATGTTATGTTTTCGATTTCCCAACCAACTGTCAAAAAATGTGTCGACTGTAATTTTTTTTTTTTGCACACAAGGAAAAAAAATCCGCAACCGACCCCAGAAATCCCAGTTTTTATATATTTTTGTTACATAATTTGTCAGTACCAATTTTCGGATATTGTCGGTTTTCATGCTGAAGGGGTATATAGTTTTCGTCCGTTCCGTTAGTCTGTCCTTCCGTCTGTCTGGGAGTGATTCCGTCCTTAACCCTTTCTATAACCAAGTTTTACTTCGAACTTTTTTGATTACCTATAACTCTGCAGCCACTGATCAAAAACTTTTCATATTTGGTATGGGGGTACCTGGGAGGGTTCTCTTCCATTCTACATCTATGGACCCCAGGGTGGGGCTAGAGGTCAAAATCTAGGACACCCCAATAAAGTAGTATATTGCAGTTTGTTTATACAAACAACCTCTTATTAAAGAAGGATGGGCATCAGATATGTTTATCGCATCAACATTCAGTGTAATAAGGTCAAGGTCATTGTGACCTTATTTTCTTGCTTCAGTGATTTTGACTTATATTTTGAAGCCTATTTCATGGATTAAAGCCATATTTACATATAATGACACAGTGTGTTGACCAAACTTTCACCTCAAAGTACATATAAATCAGTATGGTCTATATTTCATGGTCTAGTGGTTTTGCTTAATATCTTTTGGATTATTTAATGGATTTATTTTATAGTTGGTATAATGCATCAGTGTGACCATCAGATTAATTTCTTAAGTATATGTAGGTCAGGGACCTATATTTTATGGCCCAGCAAATTTGCTTCATGTCTTGAAGACTGTTTACTCCAGGAAAGTTGTACTTGGGATGATAGATCAGTGTCACTCAGAGACTGACATTGTAAACTATATCTTGCCTTATATCATTGTCTTTAACTTTAAAATATTTTATAATTAAGAAATGGCGCCGGCCGGGGGTATTTATGACCCTCCGGGCACTTGCTCTAGTTTCCAATATGGCTGCACCCTTACAAGCCAAACCAAGCATATTAGTGCAGTTTATTTCGTAGCATGCAGCCACACCTTGGCCTAAAATGAAATAAAAGCGGTTTAACACAACGCCCCTTTATCATCAGTATTCAAAAATGGTCAAATGTTCGGTAAGAGAAGTCAAAATATTTTAAGATTCCATTAAAAAAAAATTACGATTCACCAACCATAATTTGACTTGGAAAAAAAAAAGGAGAGAGAAAAAAAAAGTTGCCAACCTACCGACCCTATGGCAAATTGGTGATGAAATCGGAAATAGAACATTTATTTTTTCAGGCCTTATAGGATAGTAGTCCATCCATTGTCCATCAGTCATTCGTCAGCACCTTTGACCATTATATCTGCACAGTCTGCAGGCTGATCTCAATCATATCTCATCTATAGCATACCTCTGGTGGGGCCAGTGGGTGGGGCATATTAGCTTTTCATGGAAATCAGACTATTCACATAAGAGTTACTTGCCCTTTAGTCTCACATAGACATAAATGGGGAAAATTTGCTCAGACGATAGCGGCTTCATTTTTGATTGAATCTTCATCAAACTTGCAGATAATGAGGGCATAAAATCTCGGACATTCGATTTAAGCCTACTTTCGACTGCTGACATGAGTTACAGTACAGCTTTCGCGATGGTTATATCGTTCGCTCTAATGCGCGATCGCGGAAAAGATTAAATCCCACGCTATTTCCGCGCTTATCCCACGCTAAACCCGCGCTAAACCCACGCTAAATCCGCGCTCAGCTCGCGCTGGGATATCATGCAGCGTGAAAACGATCACGCTCGCGCTAGCTTCCACTCTTATCCAGGCTCACCTTATGCAGTCTCAGGTAAAAATGCTCGAGTTATCTGAACGTAAAATTTTGAATATAAAAAAAGTATGTGCACATTTCTCTTAACATACATGTACAACAAAATAGAATAATGATTTATAATTGACTTATTATGTTTAGTCAGAACACAAATAAACTACAAAGTAATGTGTGATTTTGTAGTGTTTTAGTTGTAATTTTATTCTTCCCAACAGCGAAGCCCCAAAACAATCTGCACAATCTGGTCAGGGTCTTCGTTGTTCGCCTTACGTATTCTACACGGTCCCTAGAAGAATCTTAGCAGAATGTACAGATGCCGACAATCACGTTTTCCCCTAAACCTGACAAATTCTATATTCAGGCTGGCTCATTTTTCCCGTGTCACTTTAGCAGCGGAAATGTAACCATCTTTTTGTTTGTTTACTAATTTATCATGCTTCTCTTCCTAAGTCGGAAATACCCGCCTTTCACCCATTATTTTCAAGGTTAGCACGTGCTGCTGCTGCCAAGAAAACTGCTTGAACCTCTGGAGCGCTGCTGAAAATTTTAGAGCAGATGCCGATCTGTTTTCAGTATTTTACAGCAAGAAGGCTGAACTTTTCATGTGAATCGTCTGCCCAGCAAACGGTCCATATGTAATGTCACGCCTTATTTGTCCCGTTATTTGCACTGGAAAATAAAGAAAAAAATATGAAAATGCCGTCTGCTGAATGTGCTGAGCGCTTCAAGTATTAAGGGAGGCCTTAAGGAGCATGAATACATTTCATTTGTCATGGGAGGCAGAAACGGACAGGCTGAAAGGTATCTACACTTCTCGGATCGAGGCCTCGGCGGTTTCTCATGATGACTGGATCAGGGTTAGGGCTGTCCATTTAAATCACCACTTAATGATGCTGGTGATTTGATGTCTTATGTCTCTTTCAACATAAATTATTTAAGTCATACCGAGATTATAGAACGCGGCGTCTGATCAGGGTCTTCACTATTTGCAAAAAAAAAACAAAAAAAAAAAAAAAAAAACAGTTTAGCCATCTCTAGCAATACCTAAATCTAATAGCCGGATGCTCCTAAAATGGGTGGACTCTCTATCTCTCTCTCTCGCAAATATGATATGCCTCCTTTCGAACTATTAGCACTGACTTTATTTGAAAGAATGTTATCGCACCGGCTGGAATGGAACGCGAGACCTGGTCGCGGATTTGATTCTTGATCCCTACAGATTGTGCGGTTTATTAGTAAACACACATGTATTTGCTATGGTCATTCGCTCCTTCTGCTGCTTCAAGATCGGCAGTTACAAGTTTCTGACGGAAGGGTGTTCAGTGAACTGGTTAACCGCTAATGTAATAAGCCTGCCCCCTCTTCATCCCATTTCGGATGGGCCCCGACTCGTAAAGCAATTGCAGTTAGCTCCCGCTCCCTTTAGTCAATTGCAGTTAGCTCCCTTAAAACAGTAAAACCTGCAGTTTGAGGACTTTGCCCGGCATTTATCACGGTACAAATAAATATTATGTTATGTTATTTGCTTCCAGTATATAGATTTAAAACATTATATTTAAAGGCTTACAGAGTATTCTTCAGAACTTTCGTTCTCATGTAAAGTGTTCTGTTTTTGTGACTTCAGCATCCGATATGCAAAACCAAGACCTCAATTTATTTAACGAATAAAACAGACGCACATGTAAATCTAGCATCGGCGGGGAAGCGTCTTCAAAATGATATATATTATATACCCTTGCGGACATTCTAGGCAGAGTCTTCCTGGGTAGAAACCAATGCTAAGTTATGAAGATAAGGTGTCTTGCTCAAGGACACAACACTTTGTGCTCCCGGGTATCGAACACGAAATTTCTGGATTACCACTCAGGGCTAATTCAATAGACGACAAATAAACGGTTATTTTTTTTATTTCCCAGAAAACAGCAGATTTGACATTTCATGCAATAGAAAACAGGATTTGACATTTCATGCAATGGAGACAATTTGCATGAAATGTCAAATTGAAGAATGAGAAAAATATTTCAAAATGCTTGTTGAAAATTTTACTCAGAGTGCTGCGTAAAGGTTTGCACAAACACTACGCGCACGAGTGTGTGTATGGCAAAACCAACAATAAAATTTGTATGAAGAGTCAGGTCAGCATGCACACTCTGAACCTGCACATCAGTAGTCTGATCAGAGCCTTCGCTAATCAGATGTACCTCCTGTAATCTCTGGATGTAACAAAACGTCTTGTGCGACAAGCGAATACTCGGGTGAGTCTGCGCAACTGCACATTCTGATCAGAGCATTCGCTGATCGTATTAACCTTCGATAGCCGGACTGTCCAAAGCGGGATCAACAGTGCGACTGCAATAGCACATTCTGATCAGACCTTGGGGTGGGGGAGGGGGCGGTAACTTTGGGGTAATTTTGGTACGGGTGTGCGAGCCAGTATTTCAAAACCTACCCTATTCATATACCCGCCTTTGAAAAAAAAAAAACGGACCCATTCATATACTTGATCATCTAAAATGTTGACCTATTCTTTGATTTTTTTTGTACCCACTTTTTTGCTGGTTGTTACACAAATATCACAGTCAATTCATGTAATACCAAGAGGATAAGCAGCCTCGAAAAATCTCTGAGCGAAAAACATGTGCATATACCAGGATGTCAGAAAAATGGGCCCTTTCACATAGGAAACCAGAAAAATCGGGCCATTCATATACTTTTTGCTGAAAAAAGGGGGCCAATCATATACCTGGCAGTGCTGAAAAAGGGGGCTATTCGGCACGCACATCCGTACTATGCCATATATAGGACCCCCGCCCTCGAGGATCAGACCCTTCGATAATCATACAGTATGCACCGTCTGTGCACTCAGGGCTATCCAAGAAGCTTGCTTTATATAGTGGGTCGATGCACAGACTGACCTGAGTCTTTGCTGGTCATACATACATTGTAGTATTGTAGGTTTTGTCCGGCGCGGGCATCGTAAATTATACTTCATTCATAATAACCTTGTACCGACGTAGACGGCCCAGTCAAAACTATTTCGGTCTTGTCGAGTCCGCACACATTTCCGGGGCAGGCAGACATTAGCTGTTAATCATTTCAGCAGAAACTGACAACTGCCCTTCTTTTCTTTCATATACGTTGATGAGTGAGCCTACTTTTGGAGTCATGGCCCTTTGAACATCGAGAATATCATAGTGATTTCTGTAATATATTTGTGTTCGCTCTGTAACTTGAAAACAATTCAAGATATTTTCTTGAAACTTTATTAATTTATTAACAGAGTTATGACACTTGCTTGATGTTAGTATAGTGGCGGGGCATGGTGCAATATCTGCGACCCATTTATAAAATATTTAACAGTATGACATATTAGGAAAGGGTGCCTCGGAGTCGGTGGTGTAGTGGTAAAGCTGCTCGCCTTGTAACCCATGCAGGGGTCATGAGTTCGATCCCAGGCTTCTTCAGTCTTTCATATGAGACTTTAAACCAAGGCCCCCATCTCTTCATGACCTAACTGTTAGTTGGACGTAAAACACTCACTCACTCATCTGAATTGTCATCAGCTTGAAGGTGAAAGACACCTTCTGAAGACACCAGTATTGGCTTTAATTAAGAAAAGCATACACTCGGAGAATGATCTTGAAAAGCACAGAGGCCAAAGAAGCTCATACAAACAGCGAAGACTGATTCGCAGGTTGATCTTAGTATTCACTGGTCGCACGGGTCTCATCGTCCTAAAAGTGTTTTCCAAATTGTCATGATTCCTGTTCCCCCAAATTAGTTTCATTCCCTTGTTCTCTGAGGCGTCTAATCTGGGTCTGCACTGTTTGCATAGGCCTATCTGTTCCAATACTTAGGTTCTTTATATTTTTAATACGTGCCAGTTTTGTGTTCATTTCTGACGAGAAAAGGCTCTATAAATTAAGTTGTGTTTTTCTCCCGAAGCGGTTTCCCGCCACGATTTCACGTGACGTTACTGCTGCGAGCACGTGGTTTCTTCATGCGGGGCAAGGGAAAGAATGTTGCTTTGTGACTGTTTCATTTTCTGGGTATTTTAATAATCCTAATGTTCTCAATATATAGATGATGTAAAAGAATAACAGTGCCAATATTTATTTTTACCCTGGTAAATGCGGGGTAAGGCCCTCACTCTAGGTTTTACTGTTTAAAGGGAGCTAATTGCATATGCCTGGATAATGAAATTTACGAGTCGAACACAGCATTTCTTTTATGAATCAGGGGCGGATCCAGGACGATTTCTGAAAGGGGTTCGCTTTGATCTAATTTCCGTACTTACTCTACGTATTCGGACAGACATGCCTGAGCAAACAGTGTAGACCCAGATCAGACGCCACAGAACGCATTTGAACCTTCACTGAAACGGTGATGTATTTAACCAGAGATTTGTAATCTCTTCTAGAACTGAAGTTTACATGTATATGCCTGTTTGTCACCACAACCGGCAAAATCTGACCGCCCTTGCATCGGAAGATGATCTGAGTCTTCACTGGTCGCACGTCTTATGTCCTAAAAGTGTTTCCAAATTTCCATGTTCCCTGTTCCCCCTCACTAGTTCCATTCCCCTTTTCTCTGCGGCGTCTGATCTGTGTCTACACTTTGCATAGGCCTTTCTGTCCCAATACTTAGTTTCTACTTTTTATACATGCAAGTTTCATATGCAGTTCTGACGAAAAAAATTCTGTATAATTTAACGCACATAAGTGTGTTTTTCTCTTAGCTGTATCCGCCTCGATTTCTCGTGACGTTACCGTTACGAGCACGCGGTTTCTTCATGCGGGGCAAGGGAATGTGACTGTTGCATCTTCCGGGTATCTCCGCTTGTATTTTTGTAATCTATACTGGAAATGCGAACGTCCCAGAATTGTGTGTCGTCGTCTGGTGGCGTATCATTGCAACTTTGGAAAATATTTTAAGAGAACAAGGGAATGAACCTAATTTTTGGGGACACGGAGTGCGGCGATTGGGAAAACTCATTTGGTACAATGAGACTTTTGCGACTAATGCAGACTCAGATCAACTTACGCATCCGCATGAGAATGGATGATATAACCTCCACGCTGACTGTACTATATGATGGAAAAACAAATAAATAAAAATCGGCCAGGTATTTCGTCAAATTACACCAAGGAACTCCGGTTAACGTCGGGCTGTACATGCTGGTCGCATATGCAATAACTCATCTAAACCGCTAACAAAAAAAAAAAAAAAAAAAAAAAAAAAAAAAAAGAAGCATTTTATTGCCAGATTGTGAAATACTTCCCCGACTGGACATAAATTAAGTTGAAGGGGAATCTCAATTTCCCGACGGACAATTTGTATTTGTCGCGTAGGCATTGAGATCACAAATAAGCGAAATGATATAAAACAAGGAAGACTCGGCTCAGGTTGCGCAAGTCCACACATACATGTAGATAATGTGCAATTTTATTTATTGTGCTGTGGTTTTCTGTCAACAGAATGAGAACTTCTGGATCAAAATCTACTGCAAAAGTACCGTGAAGCGATCTTTATTCACAGACTCACCTGTGATAGAAATATTTTACTACTGTCGTTAATCCTTTCCACGCTTGTCACGCTCGTGCCAGTAATACGTTTCGCGCTACGATTACGTAACCTCGCGTTCCATTCTTCACGCGTCGCGCAAAACCCACGCTAAACCCGCGCTAAACCCACGCTCATCCCACGCTTGTTTCGCGCTAACGAGCAAAATTTTTTATCGTGGAGCGCGAACGATATAACCTTCGCGAAACTTGTACTGTACCTGGCCTTGAGGGCCCCATAGACTTCAGAAAATGTCTTAACTATAGCGATGTCATTTTTGATCAAATCTTCATCCGACTTGCAGGTAATAAGAACAGTATACTTTATCGATTTTTCAATTGAAGAGGAGATAACAGTGTGAAAAGGGTCTGTTGTATTTTAGCGTAAAGGGCTTTGGACTATTGGCATGATAGTTATCCACCCTTGAGTGTCCTATACAGAAAATGTTGTGTTGAAGAAAGCAAATTCTTTTTTTATCATATCTTCATCAGACTTGTAGGAAATGAGGACAGTAATAAAATCTTGGATAAGTTTGATTTTGTGCTGTATTGGACTACTTGCCCTTTTGTCTCCTGTAGACACAAAATGGGGAAAATGTTGTCTGGATGATAGCAACTTGATTTTGATTGGCTCTTCATCAAACTTGCAGATAATGATGAAGGCTCACAAGGTGAGCACATAGTATAGCAAGGCTTTGTCGTCTTTCCTTCCCTCTGTGTGTCCACTTTCAAACAAGAATATCTCAAAGGCCAGCTGGCCGATCTTGATCCAATTTCACAGATACCATTACTTGGGTGAGCAATTGGCTGTATTAGGTTTTGGGGCAGATCTGGTCTTCAGCCAAAATGTCCCTTAAACATATCATGACAGGGCATTTTCTGCCTGTTCAGTGGAGCCGAAATTTGGGCCCGCCCCGTTATTTCGGCCCCATTCCCAATGCCAAATATCCTCTATTTTTCCATATTTCATCATATTTTTTACCCCCCCCCCCCACCCCCCTCACCCCCTTCCAGTAAAATGAAGAAAACAAATGCCACATTCAAAAAAAAAGAAACAAAAATGAAGCATCGACCTGAATGTATTGATTGATCACGCAGTGTCTGTAACCACATGTAGTTGCAAACAATTATTAATTATACTGGTTACCGGCTATGTATACTGGCAGTATCAAATTTACATCGAGTAGGCTGGGGCCAAAAATGATGTGCGCGCAGATAAAAATAAGTAAATATTGTTAGTAAACCTAGCTTTACTTTGACCGACCAATCAAAATATCAGTATTATAGGGCTTTATCCAGGCATTTTGGGAAAAGGCCCCTGGGCAAAATTGGGAAAAAATTATCGACAAAAGACCAAAATTGGGAACACAATTTCATCTGAGAAATTCCAGGAGCAGAATCTGATTCCTGTTGCTTTCTGAATTGGTTGATGCCTGTTGGGTCTGACCTTCATCTGATTCTGGCTTAGAATCGGATGTGTCCTCTTATTTCTTACATGTTTTATGTAATGACGGCGACTCTGTAAATTTCTCTGCCTCACAGCTTGAACTCGGTAATATTTCAGCTGATGATGGTGATGACAATTCAGTTGCTGTTTGATTTGACAGAGTGAAACCAAATGCCGAAAACTTCATGCAAGAGTCAGCATATTGTTGTTTGATCACTTTTGTGTAGTACATGTATTTGCTGTTATGAGACGCTGAGGGTGACATGATGATTGTTTACAATTGCATAAACATAATCTTTTAAGACAGGGCATTTTCTGCCTATTCAGTGGGGCAGAATTTTCAACGCCAAGTATCCTCTATTTTTCCCAATTTCATCATATTCCCCCCCCCCCCCAAAAAAAAAAAAAATGAAAAAAGAAAATGCAAAAAAAAAAAAAAAAAAAAGAAAAAAAAAAAAAGAAGCAAAACAAAGCGTCAACCTGAAAATGATTGATCACGCAGTGTCTGTAACCATGTGTAGTTGCAAACAACTATTGATTATACTGGTTACCGGTTATATATACTGGCGGTATCAAATTACATTGAGTAGGCTGGGGCCAAAAACGATGTGTGCACAGATAAAAATGTGAAAATATTGTTAGTAAATCTAGCTTTACTTTGACCGACCAATCAAAATATCGGGCTTAAAAGGTTATGTTTATGTAATTGTAAACAATCATGTCACACTCAGCATCTCATAACAGCAAATACTACACAAAAAACATAAAAAGACAAGATGCCGACTCTTGCATGAAGCTTTTGGCATTTGGTTTCACTCAAGCTAATTCAGCAGTGACTAAATCGTCATAATTATCATTGGCTGAAACATTACCGAGTTAAAGCTGCGAGGCAGAGAAATTTACAGAGTTGCTGTCATTACATAAAAAGTCTAAGAAACAAGAGGACACATCTGATTCTAAGCCAGAATCAGATGAAGGTCAGACCCAACAGGCATCACCAATCCAGAAAGCAACAGAGGATCAGATTCTGCTCCTGGCATTTCTCAGATGAAATTGTGTACCCAATTTTGGTGTTTTGTCAGTGATTTTTTCCCAGTTTTGCCCAGGGCCCTTTTCCCAAAATGCCTGGATAAAGCCCTGATATGTTACTCTACCAATAATCATTGGACCAGAGTCCTGTGATCATTATGCACAGGCTGAGTCTATATCCTTACTATTTGCAAGTTTCAAACCATTACCTTGAAAACTGTAGGAGAAGTTGTGGAGACACAAACCCTACTATGCCATGTGTATAAGGCAAATTTTCTAAGTAAATCAGTGGTATGTAACTCTACCAATAATAATTTAATCACATTTTTATGGCCTTAAAGCATATGCCCAGCCCATATTTTTGCTTTTCTGCAAGGTTCAAATCATTATCTTGAAAATTGTAGAAGTTGCTGAGACACGAACCCTACTATGCCATGTATATAAGACAAATTTTCCAAGTAAATCAAGGGTTGGTAACTCTAACAATAATAACTGGATCAGAGTTCTGTGACCTTTATGCACATGCTCAGTCTCTATCCTTACTACGATGCAAGTTTCAAACCGTTAACTTGAAAACTGTAGGAAGAGTTGCGGAGACGGGAACAGTACTATAACGTATAACAGATGGACGAATGGCCACACAGATGGACACACAGACAGACAGACACTCAGACTTATGACGGAGGGTAAAACTATATGCCCTCTTTCACTTTGTGGCAGGGGCATAAAAAGTGTTCCGGTATACTTCTCCACAATTTACAGGTATACTACCTGCTTTCTGGTATACCTCTCCACAATTTACAGGTATACTACCTGCTGTCTTCAACTTGTGACACATGATACAACATGTGTCTTGAATTCAGGGACAGATATAATATGAATTATTTATGCAAATCTTAATCGGAGGACAATGAATTATTAGTACTGTTAATTGGAAGACTGAATTATTGACCCTTAACCCTTGTCCTGCTGAACCTGGATATGCCTTGCTTTTGCAAACAATGTAGATCCAGATCAGTTGGCTTAGCCTACTGATCTGGATCTGCCCTGTTTGTCATTAACCCTAGTCCTGCTGAACCTGGATATACCCTGATTTTGCAAACAGTATAGATCCAGATCAGTTGGCTTCTGAAGAAGCCAACAGATTTGGATCTGCACTGTTTGTCATTAAGTATTTGAATTTGTATCAACAATGTGGATCAAGTAATATGATAGGCTAAAAATAAGTGGGCGTTGCATCTGAATTTATTCAGCAGGACAAAGGTTAAGTATGAATTTGTATGAACAATCTGGATCAAATAATCTGATTGGCTGAAAATACGATGTGTGTGTGGCACATTATTCAGCATGACATGGGTTAAAGTGCTTAACAATTAGTTTTTCACAGAGAATAAGACTTAATTGGCATTTCGTGTGATGTCTGCTGCAGTTGTAAATAGCATTCTAATAGTTAATAATGTTAACTGAAGTCCTCCATGGAGAAAAAGTACATAGTGGCATATTCCTTATCTCTCTATGCATAGCTCTGTAGATATCCCATGCTGTTTTGACATAATGTTTTGTAAATAACTAAATATTATTAACAACTGTTCTATTTTTTTAGTTTCTGTTACGAAAATGGAATCTCCTTCTAAAGAAGTAAATTCCTTTAAGAGTTCACCCCATAAAGAAGGTAGGCAAAACTAAAAATGACATATAGATGGTTTCCCTGAAAGTGTACCCATTCATCTGAAGTAATCATCATTTACAGTTATGGAGATCAGTTTTTTACATTAATTGTCCCTTACAACATGTGGAAAAATTAAAAAATTAGTCTGTTGAAAGAGTTGTTAAATATCAAAACATTGTTTAGGACCAGGGATCAATTTTAGCACTTGCTAACTTGCTAAATGCTGGTTAATGTCCTCAAAAAGCAAGCTGCAATTTCCATCACTTGCTAATTCTAGCAAGTTGGAAAGATACTCTTTAATTGGCGGAAAAATAAGAAAAATATTTTAAAATGTCTGCTGAAATTTTTACCCAGATTGCTAAGGGTTTAAAGCCACATTTAACAGTGTTTACAAGTGTGAAAAAGCAAGTTGGCTGAAAGGTTTAGCAAGGAAAAAGTAAAGCTACTTGCTAATTTTAGCAAGCTGTCAAAAAAATTAAATTTGAACCCTGAGGACATATATGTTATAGACATATACCCCACATACTGACATTTCAAACATCGGGGTACACTTGGCCTGCGGCCTTTTATTCCAAATGCTTCAATACTTCATACCCTAAGCCAATAATTCTGCCTAATATCTGTTTGAGTGTAATCTTCAAAAGCATTGTTTTGTTTTAACACCTGAATAGATTCACATAAACCAGATGTATTTAACAAATGTACATGAATTGAAAACAATCAGAACTTGAAATTTTTTCTGGGACACATTCATACTGTGGGGCAAGTACTCTCAAATTGTTACTCATTGGACATCTTTAACCAAGGGGTATTTATCCTTATATCTAGTCATGTAGATGAGCTTCTTTGTGTTGAGATTTTATGGTCGCGTCAACCCAATGGGGTCATGTCGAGCGTGGTCAGTTTACCTAACCACACTTTTACTGGGCAGACTTAGTCCTCTAAGTGTTTAACCTGTATTGTACGCATTTTTTCTTGAATCAGCAGAAGGGAGAGAATGACCGTTTAAAGTATTTCATGATCAAATCTCCATGAAAGAAGTTGACAACCCGAATGTAGATGAGACATTTGACACATCTAACATTATGCTGACCAAGATGTTGGTTTATTGGTGATTTCATTTAACCACTACCAATATAAAAGGCAAGTTCAGCAGAGGACAAATTGACGTTTTTTTTTTTTTTTCAGAAAACAGGATTCGACATTTCCTGCAAATTGTCTTCTTTAGTCAATACTCATGAAATGTCAAAACTGGTTTTCTGAAAAAAAAATAAGAGAAAAAATTTTAATGTCGTCTGCTGCAATTTTACTCTGAATGCTAAGCATTAAGGCAGCATACCCGTTTAGTTAACTAGGATCACTACTCCATAGGCATAAGAGAACATCTTAGTTTCATTCTGTGTCTGATTTTCACTATATGCCAGATGGGCCTGCTCTTCCAGTATTGTCTCCAGAGCAACATGTCTCCTCTTAGTTCTTTCAAACCCATATACATCTTGGAAGAATAGTCTGGATGTGAGGCATCCACTGGCTTGCCTAAAAAATAAACGAGGGCCATGATAATCCTGCAGATAATCCATTGTATTATACATTGATATATCTTTCTGCAAACTTTCAATGAAATCAATGCATCCCTTAAAAGGATATAGACCAGAAACCAATATCAACACAACAAGAAAAACTAAGTTTAAAAAAGGCCATAACTCTGCCAAAATTTTGTGGATGATTACAAATGTCAAACCTGACCTGTATTTTATAATGATATATCCTTCTGCAAACTTCCAATTTAATCAATGCATCCCTGCAAACTTATAGAGTGGAAACCAATGTCAACACAACAAGAACTAAGTTGAAAAAAAGTCCATAACTCTGCCGAAATTTTGTGGATGATTACCAATATCGAACTTGACCTATATTTTAAAATAATATACCCTTCTGCAACCTTCTGATGAAATCCCTTCAAAACTTATTGAACGGAGACATCGAAAAAGGGCCATAACTTAGACAAAATTTGGTGGAAGATTACCAATATCGAACTTGACCTGTATTTCAGGGTGATATAAACTTCTGCAGACTTTGAATGGAATCAATGAATCCTTTCAAGTTATTGAGCGGAAACAAAAAGAGTGATGACGACAACAACGCGGACGGACAACATGATCCCTTAACCCATTGTAGTTGGGAGACCTGTAAAAGGGTACTTGGCAAACATTGCAGACCCAGATCAGACGCTGCAGAACGCGGGTTCTGATCAGGGTCTCCACTGTTTGTTAATAGATTAGCCATTTTTCTCAAGGAATATGTAAATCTCATGGCCGGACATACGTAAAATTGAAATTGGACTCTTCCAATATATAGTGTGGGAGTTTATTCAGTATACAGTGGGTTAATGTGTCTGCAATGCAATGCAGTCAACACCAAAATATCCCCAAGTTATTCCCTATACTCCTCCTGTAAAACTAATAGCATTAGACATGATTAGTATAACTAACTCTTCTGCTTCTGGATAATGGTCAGAATTCTCAAATAGAAAGTACTGTTGATGATCAGGAGTCTGCTATATGGACCGGTTGCAATTTTCATGGCACCTGTACAACCATGACAGTAATGTTTCATGTTAAGCTGGTGCCACATAATTTATGAGACTTCTGCTTCACCCTTGATTTTGTTTTGTTTGTAGTTTAACAGCCCAGTCAACACTATTCAGTATTGAGATCATGTTGAGCCAGTAAGTTTACTTTTAGAACTATGCTATTTCTGGCCAGGCACTATGTATACATAACTGTTAACCAACTCATAGTGCACATTCTTTTGCCAGATACTGACGGCTACCTTCTTGTATCAGTGGGAGAGAAAGGTCATAAAAATATGAAAGCAGGGTAGCTCAGAAACTATTAAACAAAGTTATAATGCAGTGTGGAAAAATGCAGGGTCATTGATTTTTCTACCTTCTGCCCTGAAAATTGCCATGACTGCTGTTTCTCGGCACGGCCTACAGAAATTTAGATACATGAGCTGTGCGGTGCATGTGCAATAAATGCGCTTACATCTATAAATCATGGCCGGTAGTCTTAGAATAAATCTGTCCTTTTTCAGTAATTTTTAGCTTGAGAATTCCCCTCTAAAAATTGCCAATTTTCAATCAAATCGCATCCATGAGTATGCAGAAGCCTGGGTAATAATTTGAATATCCAATGCTAGAACAACCTTTAAACTTCATGAATATTCATTAGTTTATGAAACCCTTGATTTTAATGGATAAAACCAACCTGATATCGAGGTACTGGGAGTCTAGTTGTTTACATAGACTTTCCGCCATCTTGGAAGTTTTGGCGGTAGGTCATCGGTTGCGTTAGAATTTTATATGCTGCTAACGCATCAACAAATAATTTCTCGATTATTTTGTAATCAGTCAAATGTTAGAACATATATTTTTAGCTCACCTGAGCTCTGCTCAGGATGAGCTGTTGTGATCACTTTTAGTCCGTCGTCCGTCCGTCCGTGCATCCGTCCGTCCGTGCGTCCGTCCGTCCGTTAACATTTTCAAACGACTTCTCCTCTGAAACCGCTGAGCAAATTTTGCTCAAATTTCATATGAAGCCTCCTTAGGGTGGGGGAACGAAAAATTGCTAAAATGGTCGCAGTCCGTTGACCAAGATGGCCGCCACGCCCATATATGGTAAAAACCTTTAAAAATCTTCTCCAGAACCGAGAATGCCTTGGGGCTGAACCTTTGCAGGAATCATCGGAGATGGGAGGTCTACCAAAATTGCTGAAAGAATTGTCGTACCTTGACGTTTGACCTTTTTACAGCAAGGTCAAGTTTGCTTCCCTATGCATTTGTATGGGAAAAACTTTTAAAAATCTTCTTCTCCAAAAATGAGCATGCCTTATGGCTGAATCTTTGCATATATCTTTGGGAACAGGAGAGCTACCAAAATTGCTAAAATAATGGTCGTACATTGACATTTGACCTTTTTACGGTAAGGTCAATTTTGCTTCCTTATGCATTTGTATGGGAAAAATGTTCAGAATTTCAAACAACTTCTCCTCTGGAGCCTCTAAGCTAATTTTGCTCAAATTTCATATGGAGCCTCTTTAGGGTGGGGGAACGAAAAATTGCTGAAATGGTCGCGATCCGTTGACCAAGATGGCCGCCAAGTTCATATATGGTAAAAACCTTTAAAAATCTTCTCCTTTAGAACTGAGAATGCCTTTGGGCTGTACCTTTGCAGGAATCATCGGGGACGGGAGGTCTACCAACATTGCTAAAAGAATTGTCGTATGCTTACGTTTGACCTTTTTACGGCAAGGTCAAGTTTGCTACCCTGTGCATTTGTATGGGAAAAACCTTTAAAAATCTTTTTCTCCAAAATCGAGCATGCCTTATGGCTGAATCTTTGCATATATCTTCGGGAACAAGAGGGCTACCAAAATTGCTAAAATAATGATCGTACATTGACATTTGACCTTTTCACGTTAAGGTCAATTTTGCTTCCTTATGCATTTGTATGGGAAAAATGTTCAGAATTTCAAACAACTTCTCCTCTGGAGCCTCTGGGCCAATTTTGTTCAAATTTCATATGGAGCCTCCTTAGGTAGGGGGAACAAAAGATTACTAAAATGGTCACGGTTTGTTGACCAAGATGGGCGCCATGCCCATATATGGTAAAAACCTTTATAATTCTTCTTCTCTAGAACCATGCTATTTCTGGCCAGGCACTACGTATACATAACTGTTAACCAACTCATAGTGCACATTCTTTTGCCAGATACTGACGGCTACCTTCTTGAATCAGTGGGAGAGAAAGGTCATAAAAATATGAAAGCAGGGTAGCTCAGAAACTATTAAACAAAGTTATAATGCAGTGTGGAAAAATGCAGGGTCATTGATTTTTCTACCTTCTGCCCTGAAAATTGCCATGACTGCTGGTTCTCGGCACGGCCTATAGAAATTTAGATACCTGAGCTGTGCGGTGAATGTGCAATAAATGTGCTTACGTCTATAAATCATGGCCGGTAGTCTTAGAATAAATCTGTCCTTTTTCAGTAATTTTTAGCTTGAGAATTCCCCTCTAAAAATAGCCAATTTTCAATCAAATCGCATCCATGAGTATGCAGAAGCCTGGGTGATAATTTGAATATCCAATGCTAGAACAACCTTTAAACTTCATGAATATTCATTAGTTTATGAAACCCTTGATTTTAATGGATAAAACCAACCTGATATCGAGGTACTGGGAGTCTAGTTGTTTACATAGACTTTCCGCCATCTTGGAAGTTTTGGCGGTAGGTCATCGGTTGCTTAGAATTTTATATGCTGCTAACGCATCAACAAATAATTTCTCGATTATTTTGTAATCAGTCAAATGTTAGAACATATATTTTTAGCTCACCTGAGCTCTGCTCAGGATGAGCTATTGTGATCACTTTTCGTCCGTCGTCCGTCCGTCCGTCCGTCCGTTCCCACGAGCGGGTACTTGCATGGCTTACCATCAGCATTTTAGATACTTAAGTGGCAAAATGGTCATACCAGGCTAGCCACATTAGAGAGAGCTATGGACAGGTAATCCATACTTAATCTGGCTAAATAAAGTTATTTTAATTTGTAGGCACATAATAATGGTCAGAAATCCATCCATTCCTAAGGACGTCCAAGTACCCTCGGGTACCATCTTTTTTTATGGGCCTGCGCAGTAATACATCTTTTGAAAGCCACTTAAAATCAGTAGCCCCTTATGAACAGTTAATCTATACCTAACGTAGCTAAATGGCTAGCCACATAAGAGAATGGTAGCTACTGACAGGTAATCCATACCTAATGTGGTTAAATGGCTACCTACACAAGAGAATAATAGCTATGGACAGGTAATCCAAAGCCACTTAAAATCAGTAGCCCCTTATGGACAGTTAATCTATACCTAACGTGGCTAAATGGCTAGCCACATAAGAGAATGGTAGCTACTGACAGGTAATCCATACCTAATGTGGTTAAATGGCTACCCACACAAGAGAATAATAGCTATGGACAGGTAATCCATACCTAATGTGGCTAAATGTAATTTGTAGACACATAATGATGGACAGTAATAGGCACTTAAAATCAGTAGCCACTTAATGATTTTTGCCACAAAGTGCATAGCCACGTATGTACCCATTCGTGAGTCCGTCTGTGCGTCCGTCCGTCCGTCCGTCCGTCCGTCCGTTAACATTTTCAAACGACTTCTCCTTTGAAACCGCTGAGCAAATTTTGCTCAAATTTCATATGGAGCCTTCTTAGGGTAGGGGAACAAAAAATTGCTAAAATGGTCGCAGTCTGTTGACCAAGATGGCCGCCACGCCCATATATGGTAAAAACCTTTAAAAATCTTCTTCTCCAGAACCGAGAATGCCTTGGGGCTGAACCTTTGCAGGAATCATCGGAGACGGGAGGTCTACCAAAATTGCTAAAAGAATTGTCTTACCTTGACGTTTGACCTTTTTACAGCAAGGTCAAGTTTGCTTCCCTATGCATTTGTATGGGAAAAACCTTTAAAAATCTTCTTCTCCAAAACCGAGCATGCCTTATGGCTGAATCTTTGCATATATCTTTGGAAACAGGAAAGCTACCAAAATTGCTAAAATAATGGTCGTACATTGACATTTGACCTTTTTACGGTAAGGTCAATTTTGCTTCCTTATGCATTTGTATGGGAAAAATGTTCAGAATTTCAAACAACTTCTCCTCTGGAGCCTCTAAGCCAATTTTGCTCAAATTTCATATGGAGCCTCTTTAGGGTGGGGGAACGAAAAATTGCTAAAATGGTTGCGATCCGTTGACCAAGATGGCCGCCACGTTCATATATGGTAAAAACCTTTAAAAATCTCCTCCTTCAGAACCGAGAAAGCCTTTGGGCTGAACCTTTGCAGGAATCATCGGAGACGGGAAGTCTACCAACATTGCTAAAAGAATTGTCGTACGTTGACGTTTGACCTTTTTACGGCAAGGTCAAGTTTGCTTCCCTGTGTATTTGTATGGGAAAAACCTTTAAAAATCTTCTTCTCCAAAACCGAGCATGCCTTATGGCTGAATCTTTGCATATATCTTTGGGAACAAGAGGGCGTCCAAAATTGCTAAAACAATGGTTGTACATTGACATTTGACCTTTTTACGTTAAGGTCAATTTTGCTTCCTTATGCATTTGTATGGGAAAAATGTTCAGAATTTCAAACAACTTCTCCTCTGGAGCCTCTGGGCCAATTTTGTTCAAATTTCATATGGAGCCTCCTTAGGTAGGGGGAACAAAAGATTGCTAAAATGGTCACGGTTCATTGACCAAGATGGGCGCCATGCCCATATATGGTAAAAACCTTTATAAATCTTCTTCTCTAGAACCGAGGATGCTTTGGGGCTGAATGTTTGCATAAATCATCGAGGACAGGGGATCTACCAAAGTTGCTAAAATAATAGTCATACATTGACATTTGACCTTTTTACGGCAAGGTTAAGTTGCTTCCTTATGCATTTGCATGGGAAAAAACATTTAAAAATCTTATTCTCCAAAACCAAGGATGGCTTGTGGCTGAATCTTTGCATATATCATCTGGAACGGGCGGTCTACCAAAGTTTCTAAAATAATTGTCATACATTGACATTTAACCTTTTTACGGCAAGGTCAAGTTTGCTTCTGTATGCATTTGTATGTGCCCCATACATTTGTATGGAAAAAATGTTGACAATTTCAAATGGCTTTTCCTCTGAAGCCTCTTGGCTAGTGTTGCTCAAATTTCATGCGGAGCCTCCGTGGGCAGGAGAATGAAAGATTGCTAAAATGGGTATGGTCCATTGATCAAAATGGCTGCCATGCCCATATATGGTAAAAACCTTTAAAAATCTTCTTCTCCATAACCAAATAAGCCCTGGGTCCTAATCTTTGCACAAATTATGGGGGATAGGAGATCTACCAAAATTGCTCAAATGATGGTTCTATGTTGACATTTGACCTTTTTGCCTCCAAGGTCAAATTGTCTTCCTATTTGTGTGGGCCATATACATTTATATTGAAAGTATCAAAGTGATTTGTAGATCAACAGTAGTTAAAATTGTTCTGATTGGAAATCTAAGATGGCCATCATCTGGTTTATATTTATAATATTTCCCTGCCACTGTGCTGTTTACATGTATAAAATCACGATTCTTCAGAAACCACTTAGCCAATTTCCACCAAATTTCACATTGATCCTTCTGTTGAAATGTGATTGATAGTTTATTCAAATGATCATGCTCCATTGGCTGTCAGGTCCATATATTCTTCTTCAAAACTAAGAACTGCTCAAATGATGATATTTTCATTAGTTGCGATGATAGGATTGGAAAAATGTTGCATAACATCTGCATGTCTGCAGTGGCTATGTCACTCAGGTGAGCGAATCGTGGCCCGTGGGCCTCTTGTTTTTAATAAATTCAATTTTTGGTATAATATAAATGCTTTTGAATGAAAATAAAACTCTGACTTCAAAATTGCGCAGTTACAGACAGGGAATTCCATTTTGCATCATCCGTTCCCAATTACAGGTCATGTCCTTATTCAGGTATCTGTTGAAGGTTGAAAAAACATTGATGTTAACGCCAATTATATTTTGGAAAGATTGTCATAGAATTAAGAAGAGATATGTTGTTACCTATATATTGTAATGAAATGCCAGCTACATGTTCTGTGTGAATCAGTCGATCCAAGAGATGCTTTGTCGTGAAAATTTACACTTTTCGACGCCGCGATTTGTACTTAAAGTATACAGGGATGGAAGTACTCGCTGAAGTATTGTTCCGGTAACATGGTTGCTTTCTACACTCGCTGTTTCATTGTCTTTAACTATGTTACTCTTGCGTCATCTGTTTTTCCATGTGCATGCACACCCAGGAGGCGTCATTTCCGACACAGCGAACGATTCGGCCCAAAATCTATCGGCCATTTTGAAATTGACAGGGCAAATAGGTTGCGGATTGTGTGTCTGTCGGTTTGTCAAGAAAAGTGATGCTAGGGTTTTGGAATTTCAAATATGCATTTCTCATGGAAAAATAATTCGAAGCATGTTTTCATTTTTAGCTCACTGAGGCCAAAGGCTCAAGGTGAGCTTTTGTGACCGGTCTTCGTCTGTTGTCTGTCATGCCTCATCCGTTGTGTGTCATCCGTCTGTCAACAATTTACTTAAAAGACATCTCCTTTTAAACTGGTGAATGGATTTTGAAATAATTTTACAGGAATGTTCCTTGGGTAACCCTCTACCAAAATTGCCTAAATGCTTCTGCTCCGCTAAACAAAATGGTCGTCAGGGCTAAAAACCTTCAAACGACATCTTCTAGGTAACTGAATGGATTTTGAAAAAATTTCACAGGAATGTTCCTTAGATGATCCTCTACTAAAATTGTCTAAATGGTTCTGCTCCGCTAAACAAGGTGGCCTCCAGAGCTAAAAATAGAAAAACCTTTAAACGACATCTCCTCCCAGGTCAATGGCCTGATTTCAAAATAATTTCACAGAAATGTTCCTCTCATGCCCCTTTACCAAAATTGCTAAAATGGTTTCACTCCACTAAACAAAATGGCCACCAGACCTAAAAATAGAAAAACCCTTTTAATCGACGTCTTCTTCTAGGCCAAAAGCCCCGATTTCAAAATAATTTTACTGAAATGTTTCTCTAATGCCCCTTTCCCAAAATTGCTAAAATGGTTTGGTTCCGCTGAACAAAATGGCCACCAGAGCTAAAAATAGAAAATAACCAGTTAATGGATTTTGAAATAATTTTATGGGAATGTTCCTTGAGTGACCCTCTACCAAAATTGCTAAAATGGTTCCACTCCGCTGAACAAAATGGCTACCAGAGCTAAAAATAGAAAAACCTTTAAACAACATCTCCCATGCCAGTGGCTCCATTTCAAAATAATTTCACAGAAATGTTCCTCTAATGCCCCTTTACCAAAATTGCTAAAATAGTTCCACTCTGCTGAACAAAATGGCCATCAGAAAAACCTTTAAACAACATCTCCTCATAGGCCTATGACCTATAATTTCACAGAAATGTTCCTCTTATGACCCTTTACCAAAATTGTTAAAATGGTCCTGTTTGGCTGAACAAAATGGCCACCAGAGCTAAAAAAAGAAAAAGGGCGTAGACTGTCAAGCGTCTATCAACAATCTACTTAAGAGACATCACCTCCTAAACGGGTTAATGGATTTCGAAATAATTTTACAGGAATGTTCCTTGAGTGACCCTCTACCAAAATTACTAAAATGGTTCTGCTCGGCTGAACAAAATGGCCGCGTTAGCTAAAAAGAAGAAGATCTTTTAAAGGACATCTCCTCCCAGGCTAATGGCCCGATTTCAAAATAATTTCACTGAAATATTCCTCTAATGCCCCTTTACCAAAATTGCTAAAATGGTTATGCTCTGTTGAACAAAATGGCCGCCAGAGCTAAAAATGACCGGATTTCAAAGGTGTCGTGTATCTTATGTCACCGGGGCGTCCAACTAATATTGGCTTACAGTTGGGCAAGGCCTGCTATCCTTGTAGTAGGTAAGGTAGAGGGGGGAATGTTTTTATTTCTTCTGTTTCTTCACTTTCATTCCTGTTCCTCTTTCTTCCCTGTTCCTCTCTTTCATCTCTTCGACTATCTCTTCTAACACTCTTCTCCCTTTCTCAGGGAGACGACACAAAATGACCCACAAAGGTTGACGTGTCGTTAAACCCCAACACAATCAATCAAAACCGGATTTCAAAATAATTTCACAGAAATGTTCCTCTTATCTCCCTTGACCAAAATTGCTAAAATGGTTCCCTGTGGCTTAATAAAGTGGCCACCAGAGCTAAAAATAGAAAAAAGGCATAGACTCATGCATATATCAACAATTTACCTAAAAGACATCTCCTCCTAAACCGGTTAATGGATTTTGAAATTATTTTACAGGAATGTTTGTTGAGTGCCCATCTACCAAAATTGCTAAAATTTTGCCATTCCGCAAAATAAAATGGCATCCAGAGCAAAAAAGGAAGAAAATCTTTAAACAACATCTCTTCCTAGGCCAAAGGCCGATTTCAAAATAATTTCACAGAAATGTTCCTCTAATACTCCTTTACCAAAATTGCTAAAATGGTTATGCTCTGCTGAACAAAATAAAAATAGCTAAAAATAGAAAAAACCTTTAAACAACATCTCCTCCTAGGCCTATATATATATTATTAGCAAGATAACTTAGCAAGTATTTGATCTAGGGATTTGAAACTTGATCAGCTGATAGGATATGATGAATAGATTGCCCAATTTGACATCACGAAAACATGCCTGTATAAGTTTGACCCCCTTAAACCCCATTTTTATATAGTAAAACTGGGGTTTACAGGGGTAGACATTATTTTTCTTATTTTGCTAAAAAACATAGACTGTGGGTACTCGTTAGAACCGCCTCACTGAGGCGGTTCTAACGAATACCCACAATCTATGTTTTGAGCAGAAATATGAAAAATATCAATTTTTTTATCTGAATTTTTTCCTGTTTTTGGTTGTAAACTTTTCAATATATTTGAATAGGCATGTTTTCGTAATGATTAAAAAAAAAATCACCTTATCTTTCCAGAGTTATGAGTCTTTGTGAAAATTTTTGAATTTTGAAATCAGATTGAAATCTTTTCAGCAAGATATCTCAGGACGTAATTGAGCTTGGGACTTTAAATTTGTTCAGCCAATAGGGGATGACCAGCAGATTACCTGATAACATTTTGATAAAAATTCACTTATATTTTTGGAGCTATGTTCCTTTGAAAATTTGGACTTTTCAAAATTTGTCAGCATGACGTCTCAAAAACTATTGACTGAAACTTGGTCAGCTGATAAGGAATGATGAGTAGATTACCTGATTAAAATTTAGAAAATAAATCAACGTATTTTATGGTGGGGTACCTGTTTTTAAGTGATTGCCACTATGAGAGACAAGTCAAAAGTATGGTTAACCATGGTTGGGTAATAAATAGTTGACTAACGATGGTTGCTAACCATGGTTAATCATAGTCAGACCATCGCCAACTATGAATGGCAATGTTGACCCTTGTGAAAAGCATGTTAAACCCTGGTCATTCAATAAAACCATGTGGTTAATAGTTGGTGACTAACCATGGTCCAAAGCTTGGTTCACCATTGCCAACCATGATTGGTCATGGTCAGCTATGGTCACATAATATAAAACCATGGTTAACTATGGTCACTAGAATGGTTAATGATGATCACTAACCATGGTCTAAAGACAAAGTCAGTTCAAGAACTGTGATAGTTCTAGAATTTTTGTTCTTACCTTTTGTGATTTTGTAACAACTGTTGAAGAACCATTTGAATGTTGGTCAACAGTTCTAGAACTTGCAAATCAGTTCAAGAACTGGTTTAGTTCTAGAATAAATGTTCTTCAGGATTCTCAGTTTTAGAACCAGTGTTCAAGAACAATTCGGGTTTCAGAACCACAGTTCAAGAACTGTTTTGTCAGTTCAAGAACATTTTTAAAGATTCAACAAAAGTTCTTGAATGTTCAAGAACCTTTTGCTAGTTCTAGAACAGATTTTGCAGGGAAATTATAAAAGAAAAAAAATACAGGTTATAATAAAAAGAGAATCCCTGTGATGAAGATTTATCTATTATTTGCTAGATGTTGATAAACACGACAACATAACAAACAGCATCTGATTGTGGTCAAGTTATAGATAGGTCATGTTTTTCAGGGAACAAGTGTTAACATATTTTTTTTTTTTTCATTTTTAAGCCAAAGGGTAGTGCCTTGCTAAGGTGCTTCTAATGAGTACCCACAAAATATGTTTTCATGGAGAAATAAGAAACATTTATTATCAGTATACCCTTCTTATCCAGAGCTTTGGGCCCTTTGCCTCTGTGCATTGTACTGTATCCTAAGCAGAACACAATGTCTGATCCGGGTCTTTACTGTGTCCAGTCATCCAGCAAATTTATAGGCACCTCAAAAAGTATTGAAATAGACTTGTTCAAACTTTTGGAGAAATATGGTAAGGAGTTGATTGAATATTTTGAATATTTAGGATGAATATTTAGGATAAATGCAATAAACGGAACCACCAGATTTCCCTGTATATTTTCTGCAAAGTATACCATACTTACCCTAATAAGTATTCAGATAACTCTTTGTCAGACTTACCCTAAAATTAGAATGTCTTTTAACTCTTGTCATGCTGAATAAATTAAGATGCCACACCCACTTCTAATTTTCACCCAATCAGATTACTTGATCCAGATTGTTGATATAAATTCACATACTTAAAGGCAAACAGTGCAGATTCAGATCAGATGGCTTCTTCAGAAGCCAACTGATCTGGATCTACACTGTTTGCAAAGGCAGGACATATCCGGGTTCAGCAGGACTAGGGTTAAGTTTTTGCACGTCCCATAATGTAAATGCATGGATGACATTAATACTGAAGGAATTGAGGGCCAAATTAGAGTGGTCAGTTTTCTCTTCTGTTGAAGACAGGGAAAACCAACATACTTTGCTACTTTAGGGGCTTAAAAAGAATGAAAGTATAATTAACCCTTATAAGGAAGATCGCATTTTCACCAAACTTGGTATGTGCATTGATATTTGGAGATCTGGTTTGGGATTGTTAATGGGCAAATTTCGTCAATTTTTGACAGATTTATCTGCCCTCTACATGATAGTGGTGGGGTATTATTGTTTTATGTTTCTATAATGACATGACACAGCCAATAGATAAAAAAAATAATATTGCATGGTACTTCCAAGATGTTGGATTTTCTTCCTATTCAAAATGGCACTGGCCATTGTTGAAGTTGCAGTTTAGTAGTACTTATAGCAAGTTTGTCATTCATCTTGCATTGGGTGAAAGACCTACTTACTCAGCTGCAATGTCTCATTATGACTGATGTATTGTTGACTGGGAAATTAAACCTCAACTGGGCAACAACATTAGATGGTCTGTCAAATACCATAAGTAGGTCACAGTGAACTATTATGTTGAACTGTTATGGTATTACAGAAAAAAAACTTGTTCAGAGTAAATCTTCTGCACTGTAAAGCTTGAGCACACCAAATGTGCATGCATGTTTCATCTGTTCTGGGACTGCAAACTCTGCCCTGTTTCTTTTCCAAATAATAAATTTAACTTTCTTCACATGTGACAAATCTCCCGGGTGCACTGGAGGTGACAAATATATTTTGGAAAATAAAAGACATTATTTCATTTGTCCACCACAAAGTGAAATCCTACTCTGATACAATGCATACCTGATCTCCAGATAAGCGAAGTATCCAGAACTTATTTCTCCAGGATGACATATGTTGTGGGTACTCATTAGAAGCACCGTGCAGAGGTGCTTGTAATGAGTACCCACAATATATACTTCCCTAGAGAAACAAGAAAAATGTCAACCTATTTCGGTTAAAATCAGTGCCTTCTCTGGAGGTATGAATGCTTATGGTTATAGCTCCAGATGAGAGGGGGTATCCACAAAATATTTTTTCTTTTTTCTGCATAAAGTCATAGGTTGTGGTACTCATTAGAAACCTGGACGAGGGGCTTCTAATGGGTACCTACGACATATGTTTTCATGAAGAAATAAGAAAAATATCAGTACTTCTCGGCTGAAAAAAGCACATTACCTGGAGCTATGGTTAAGAATTGCATGGTGTTGCATGACTTAAATGAGCCCAGCATAGCATTAGCAATCACAAAAATATGTTTGTCTTCTGACACCACTTGTTTTGTTTACTAGACCCAGTTGAAGTTGATGATGAAGACCTGCGGTGGAGTAGAAGTAGTCATGCTGCTCTTGCAGCACAGTTACCCAGCCATGGAGCCTTTCACTCAGACACAGGACTTGTATTGTCAAGAGCAATTTCTGACCCAGCCAGGAGAAAAAGTGTGGTACAAAGACGGAAGTCTGTTGCTGCCATTAGAGGTAAATGTGATATGATACACAATAAGAAAAGGCCTTTGTTGGCTCTGAGTAGTTCAATAAATTTTTAACCAGTGTCATGCTGAATAAATTAAGATGCCACACCCACTTTAATTTTCAGCCAGTCGGATTGCTTGATTCAAATTTTTGCTATAAATTTACATACATGTACTTAATGGCAAACAGTGCAGATCCAGATCAGTTGGCTTCTTCAGAAGCCAACTGATCTGGATCTATACTATTTGCAAATGCAGGGTACATCCAGGTTCAGCAGGACTAGGGTTAAAGAAGGGATCCAGAGAACTTTTAAAGGAGGAGTATTTGGTGGTAATTCTGGGATAATTATTCTTATTTCTCCATAAAAACATGTTGTGGGTACTCATTAGAAGGGCCTCGCTGAGATGCGGCAAGGCACTTCTAATGAGTACCCATAACATGTTTATATGGAGAACTGGAGAAAATTATCCCAGAATTATCATCAGATATTGCTCCTTAACAAGTCTTCTGAGGGATCCACCAGAAACACAACCACATCAAATAAACAAGAATGCACTTTAAATTTTTATTGGAACATTTCTGAAATTTCTATTATTCACAGGTTATAATAGCACTAAACCAGATTTTTTTAAAACCTCAAGATTCAGTAAGAGAGCAGCAAAGGTCAAGGTCATCAACAGTTTGTCAGGCATTAATTAAACCTAATAGGCACGGTGATCTTCTGTTGTCTACCAAGCCAAGATCATCACAATTAAGTTCACAACTTTCCTGTAAATAGACCTGTGTGATGCCCTCACATGCCATTATTAAGATTTAAATTGGCTCACAAATAACTTAAAAGTTCTAAACTTTATTGTAAACAGATATGTCTTCAGATGTTCGGCGGAAATCATCAACTGTAAGACAGCTATGGAGGGATGCAAGTACTGCTGACCAGTGGGTACTCAATGAAGAGGACCAAGCTCATATAGTAGAGAGTGTAAGAAGTATGACTGCATCACTGTCAGTGAAGAGGAAATACAGGTAATCAAAAATGTGGGTAAAAATGATAGTCAGATTCATAGCTCCAGTTAAGGCACTTTTTTCAACAACATGATATTGATATTTTTCTTACATGGATTTCTCCAGGAAAATGTATGATGTAGGTACTCATTAGGCACTTCTAATGAATATCACAACATACTTCTTCTTGGAGAATTAAGAAAACTATCTATTTGAATAATAATGGTCGGAATTGGATGAATTTTCATGATCGATCATCGGAAGATGTAAGTGACCGATGATCAGTCATCAGTTGATCAAATGAAAAATTAGCGGGCAGACTGAATGGATAGTTGGTCGGCTACTCCTTTGTACATTCTCGAAATCTTTCAGGTCAGCAAAGTGTTGATGTTGAAAGTATTTATCCCTCTATTAAGTGTTCACTGTTCACCTCATTGCATTGATTTCCAGATGAAGCTTGAAGTCTCTCTAAACCTGTGATTGCAGTTATTTTCAACAGCAAGTGGCCGATGATTTTCAGGATAATTTATGTCAATTTTCATATCATTGAAAGCATATGATTTGGAACAGTGGTGGCAGATGGCTCTGCTCATGTCCAGGGTAGCCTTTAGAAACTGCACCGTTGCTCTATTTCAGGAAGGCAAAGTGCTTCCACACCACAGAGCGACTTTTTCTGCCAGGAAAGTCGAATAACGTCTCCTTTGCTGCCATTCCAGAAGTTTGAACGGGATGCAGTTGCAGTAATAAAACCAAAACAATAAAAAACAACCGCAGCATCCAAATGTGGATAAAAGCCTGAACCGAGTAATCGAGTATGGAAAAAAGTACCGATCATCAACTCAGAAGTCAAAAATGAGCAATGGTTGATGAACTCAGTCAGCCGACCACTGCTGAATAACCCGCTTACCTGGAGCTATTTATGAACATATTAATTTTGCTCAAAGGTTCAGTGCTTGTTATAAAATGTCCTCATTCAATTGTTAATGAAAGGCCTTAAAAATTTGATTGTGTCTATGTGAATCAAAGTCCCTAATTTGATTGTTAATAAAACACCTTTTGATTGTTAATAAAAGACCCTCATTGTTTTAGCTTACCTGGTCAGTCAATGTCCGTTGTCTGTCATCCGTCGTCCGTCATGCGCCGTGCGGCGTCAACAGTTGCTTTAAAAGCCTACTTCTTCTACACCCCTGGGCCAATTGACTCGAAACTTGGTAGAAACCATAATAGATATTGTAGATAAAATAGACTTGTAGATCAAAAATAGCTAAAATCGTTCTGATTGGAAATCCAAGATGTCTGCCAACTTGAAAATCTTGCTTTTGTTTCTTCTCCTGAACCGAAAGGTCAACTGACTCGAAACTTGGTAGGAAGCATTGGGGTGACAAAATCTCCTGAACCGAAAGGCCAATTGACTCGAAACTGATAGGAAGCATCGGGGTGACTTGTAGATCAAAATCTCCTGAAATAAAAGGCCAACTGACTCGAAACTTGGTAGGAAGCATCGGGGTGACTTGTAGATAAAAAATAGCTAAAATCCTTAGGATCTGACATCCAAGATGGCCACCATGGCAGCCATCTTTGAAAATCTAGCTTCTTCTACTGAATCAAAAGGCCAGTTGACTCGAAATTTAGTAGGGTAGGATTACTTGTAGATCAAAAATAGCTAAAATTGTTCCTATCAGAAATCCAAGATGGCCACCATCTTGAAAATCTATTTTGAACTTCTTCTCCTGAACCCAAAGACTTGAAACTTGGTAGGAAGCATCAGGGTGATTTGTAAGTAAAAAAAAAAAAAGCTAAAATTGTTCCAATGGGAAATCCAAGATGGCCCCCATGGCGGCCATCTTGAAAACATATTTTTCGCTTCTTCACTTGAACCGAAAGGCCAACTGACTAGAAAAACTTTTAGCTAAAATGCTAAAATCATTCTGATAGGAAATCCAAGATGGCGGCAATGACGGCCTGAACTTTTTCTCCTGAACCAAAAAGGCAGTTGACTCAAACATCATTGGAAGTATCGGAGTGACTTGTAGATCTAAAGTACCTAAAATCGTTCAGATTGTAAATCCAAGATGGCCGCCATCTTGAAAATCAATATTGAACTTCTGTTGAACTGAAAGGCCAATTGACTTCAACTTTACTGCTAATCAGGTGAGCGATACAGGGCCATCTTGGCCCTCTTGTTTATAAACCTGTGCCTATACCATGTTTTACCCTAAGTATTGGTACACACAGGCCTGAGCAATCAGTGTAGCCCCAGATCAGATTCTCTATTTCCCTCATCCCCTATTTCTCTGTGTCCTAGTAGCTTTTCTGTCACTCTTCTCACAAGGGTTGATGTGTCGTTAAACAAAAACTCAAAACAAAAGACACTACAGCATGCATGATCTGATCAAGATATACACTGTACCCATGCTTTCCACTCAACAAATATTAACCTTTGTCATGCTGAATGAATTAAGATGCCAAGCCCATTCCTAATTTTCAGCCAATCAGATTACTTGATATGGGTTGTTGCCATAAATGGCAAACTTAATGGAAAACAGTGCAGATCCAGATCACTTGACTTCTTCAGGAGCCAACTGATCTTGATCTACAATATTTGCAAAGGCAGGGTATATCCGGATTCAGCAGGACAAGGGTTAATTAATAGGTGTTAAAGTAGACTTGTTCAGATTTTAGGACAAGTTGATAATGAGTTAAGGTGTACTAATATTTAGGGTAAATGTTGTAAGTTCAAGTAGTTTTATCTGTCATTTATTGGCTGTTATAGCACATTGAAGAGAAAACCAGGAAGTACTTGTTATCAGGAGTCCAGATAAGATTCTTTTAACAGAATTACCACATTTATCCTAAATATTGAGATACCTTAACTCCTACCATACTTGTTATAAGATCTGAACAAATCTCATTTTGCTGCTTGTTTTGTTGCATCTAAAAATGGCTGGATGAGTGACAAACAGTGTAGACCCTTATTAGATGCCTTGTTTGATGGTTACTCATTGATAATTCACTATTGGCAACTTTCTCCTATTTCTTGATAAAACCAAACAATGTGCTCTAAAACTTCAAATAAAAAAAAAAAAAAAAAAAAGATATCCTGGGGAAAAAAATACCCAGAAGAGTTATTAAGAAGTATTTGATGGTAATTCTAGTATAATTTTCTCCAGTTCTCCATAAAAATGTATGCTGTGAGTAAAAAATGTATGCTGTGGGTAAAAATGTATGCTGTGGGTAAAAATGTATGCTGTGGGTAAAAATGTATGCTGTGGGTACTCAATAGAGTAGGCACTTCTTATGAATACCCACAATATATGTTTTTATGGAGTAGTATCCCAAATAATCAACTTCACAAGTCCTTTGCATATGTTGTCTATCTCATTCAATTGTTTAAGTTCTAATTAGAGGCCAAAACATACCGTAATAACCCTAAATGTTGGGACAGATAGGCCTGAGCAAACAGTGTTTACCCTGATCAGATGCTGCAGAATGCGGCATCTGATCAGGGTCCACACTGTTTGCCACTCATCCAGCACTATTTTAGACACATCAGCAGACTTTTTCAAATTTTAGCACAATTAATGTAAAAAGTTATAATGTCCCGATACCTAGTAAATACGGTAGATTTTCATATATAGAAAAATGTGGAAAAAAGCTGTGCCATGTGAAAATTGGTGATGGCCTACGCAGAATACAAATACCCAATTTATCCTGCATGTCCACATGCTCTGATCAGGGCCTATAAACACAGACTGATCAGGCCTTTTGCTGTCTGCTTACAGGATCATCAGATACTATAGCTCCAGATACAGCACTATTTTTCAACTGAAAAGTACTGACATTTTTCTTATTTTGCGGTGAAAAAAAATGTTATGGTGCTCATTAGAAGCGCCTCACTGAGGCGCTTCTAATGAGTACCCACAACATATGTTTTGTGGAGAAATAAGGAAAATATGTGGATTGCCCCTCTTATCTGAAGCTATGGATACTGTAGGCTATGTGATGAACAGGGAAGGCTGTTTAGACTGGATGCACAAGATGATCTAGGTCTTCACTGTTGGCAACTTGGTATATATGACAGTAATTCTTTTCTCATGTTTTGGCTATTTTACTGCTTATCTAGAGAAATTTTGTAAGCATGTAGCATGCTGGGTAAAATGTTTTCTTATTTCTTCATGAAAACATGTTGTGGTACTCAATAGAAGCACCTCACTGAGGTGCTTTTAATGAGTACCCACAACATATGTTTTCATGGAGAAATAAGGAAAATATTATGCTGTGTAAGATTTCTACAGACAACATTTTGAAAATAGTTTTCTTGGTTCTCTCAGAAAATAACAATTGACATTTCATATGAATTAATAATTCCTAGGAGATACTTTGTATATACGGAACCTATATTCTTGAAAAATATAGGAAACTATCACCAGTTTATCTTCGGCAGAATTTGCCATGAGAATGCATAAGGTTAAAGATAAGTGGTTGATTATACCCGGGCTTGATTGACAACTTAATATTTGCACATAACTGATATGTATTAAATTGCCAGATTGCTTTATAGTTTAGGTATGCAAAGGGAAACCCCAATATTATCTCGCTTGGAGCCACGCCATGAGAAAAGGGATATTTGCATAGCTCCAAATAAGAGGGGGTATCCCCGTAATATTTTTTTATTTCTCCACAAAATCATTTGTTGTGGGTACTCATAAGCACCTCAATGAGGCACTTCTAATGAGTACCACAGCATACTTTTTTATGGTGACATAAGATAAATATTGTTACTTGTTGGTTGAAAAAAGTTCCTTATCTGGAGCTATGTAATTGGTAACCTGGAGATCAACGGCCCAGATCAGGCTGAAAAAGCTACTGGTTACCAGGTCTGTTGAAAGCCTTCATTGTCTGCACTCATTAGAAGCTCATTAAAAATATTAGTGAATGACCATACCCAGACCATGCTGCAAAAATCATAGCTCCAGATAAGAGAGGGTATCAGGTAATTATTTTTCTTATTTCTCCTTGCTGATGGTCTTCTAATGAGTACTCATATTGATGTGAAAATATATTGTGGGTACTAACCAAAAACGTCTTGCTGAGGTACTTCTGATGAGTAACCACAACATGTTTTCATGGAAAATAATAAGAAAATTAATATATTTTTTTGTTGAAAAAAAAAAAAAAGCATCTTATTTGGAGCACGAAAACATATGATGTGGCTACTCATTAGAGATGCCTCATTGAGGTGTCTCTAATAAGTACCCACAACATATATTTTCATGAAGAAATAAGAAATAATATTTACCCTCTTTAACTCGCTATAGTGATCACTTTTTGTCCGTCCGTCCATCCATTAACACTTTCAAACGACAACTCCTCCAAAGCCATTGAAGTGACTTGTCCCTAACTTGGTAAGAATGTTGCTTGCTTAGGGGCCTTTAAAAATAGCTAAAATTATGGTGATTAGCCTCTTGATTTGGTTGCCATGGCAACAGAAAGCTCCCATAGACGTATAATGGCAAAATGATTAAATTGCATTTTCTCCATAACCACTGAAGTGATGTGAACCATATTTGGCATGTATGATCATTGAATGATTCTCTACCCAGTTTATGTATTTTATTACCAATGGCCATTTTGTTTGGTTGCCATGGAGTACTGAAGCAGTATGACTCTAATTTTGCACAAATGTTGCTTGGGTTAGGACAATTCAAAGTAGCTAAAATTATAGTGATCTGCCCCACAGTTTGGTTGCCATGGCAACAGTTCCCATAGACTTATAATAGGAAAATGGTTAAATTGCATTTTCTCCATAACCATTGGTGATGTGAACAATATTTGGCATTTATGATCATTGGATGATTGTCTACCCAGTTTATGTGTATTATTGACCAATGTCCATTTTCTTTGGTTGCCATGGCAACATTAAATTTTAAAAAAGGAATTTTTTAAATGACATCTCCTCCAAAACCACTGAAGCAGTATGACTTTTATTCTATACAAATTTTACTTGAATAAGGACAATTCAAAATAGTAAAAATTATGGTGATCTGCCTCTTGGTTTAGTTGCCATGGCAGCAGAAAGTTCCCATAGACTTATGGGAAAACGGTTAAATTGCATTTTCTTCATAACCAGTGAAGTGATGTAAACAATATTTGGCATTTTTGATCATAGGATGATTGTCTACCTAGTTTATGCGTTTTATGACCAATGACCATTTTGTTTGGTTGCCATGGCAACATTAATTTTTTAAGAAAAATAAATGTTTTAAATGATATCTCCTCCGAAACCACAGAAGCAGTATGACTTTTATTTTGTACAAATGTTGCTTAGGTAAGGACAATTCAAAGTAGCTAAAATTATGGTAATCTGCCTCTTGGTTTGGTTGCCATGGCAACAGAAAGCTCCCATAGATTTATAATGGCAAAATGCTTAAATTGCATTTTTTTTCATAAGCAGTGAACTGATGTGAACCAAATTTGGCAGTTACTGATCATTTGATAATTGTCCACCCAATTTGTGTGTTTCATGACCAGTGGCTATTTTGTTTGGTTTCCATGACAACATTGAATTTAAACAAAAAGGATTTTTTTTAATGACTACTCCTCCAAAACCACTGAAGCAGTAGGACTCTAATTTGGTACAAATATTAAATGGGTAAGGGCAATTGAAAATAGCTAAAGTCTGCCAATCTGTATCTTGGTTTGGTTGCCATGGCAACAGAAATCTCCCATAGACTTATATGAGAAAATGGTTAAATTGCATTTCCTCCATAACCATTGAAGTGATGTGAAACATATTTAGCAGTTATGATCATTGGATGATTGTCTACCCAATTTTCGTGTTTTATGACCAATGACGATTTTGTTTTGTTGCCATGGCAACATTAAGTTGTTTTTTTTTTTTTTTAAATGATTTTTTTTTTAATGACACCTCCTCCAAAACCACAGTAAGCAGTGTTGCAAACTTCAGTACTGCTTATCAAGAGTCAATAAAATAGAGTCTCCCATTTTCTCATCTGTAGTGAGTTCTTTGTTTCCAAAGGCAATCTTTTTGATGTTGATTGTATTTCCCTGCCCCTGTGCTATTAACATGTATAAAATTATGATATTGTTAAACAACTCTTCAGAAACCACTTAGCCAATTTCCACAAAATTTCACATTGATCCTACTGTTGAAACGTGATTGAGAGGTTGTTCAAATGATCACCCTATATTTTCTGTCATGCCCATATATTCTTCTTCAAAACTAAGAACTGATTAAATGATGATCCTTTTATTAGTTGCAATGATAGGATTGGAAAAATGTTGCACTCAGGTGAGCGAGCCGTGGCCTGTGGGCCTCTTTTTTATCTGGAGCTATGCATGGGGCAATACTTTGCCTTTTTAATGCATAATAGCTAAACATTCTGTTACTGAACAGGGTAGCACCAAATCAGATTTTCAAAAGGTTCTGACATGGCTATAACTCTGACTTATCATTATAACCGTTTCATTACAGAAACATGTAAGTTCACCATTTTGACGCAAAAGACCCTCATGGGTTGGTGCATCATTAAACCTGAACTCATCATCATCATGGCTATAACTCCCAAAATCACAATAATTATAGCAGTAATTTGGGATTTTTTTATCGCATCAAAGCATATCTTCCCAGCTAGCATTCTTAATAAATCAACAGCGGGCCGTTATTGGCCCTCAGCTATCCTGATGGGCCGATAACGGCCTACTATAGATTTATGTATGGGTTTTGGTTACACACTGACCCTAACCAGTGGGTACCAACATGAAGTATTCTGGTGCAGAAATATTGAAAAAAAAAATGTTGTAATTTTTAGCTCACCTGAGCTCTGCTTAGGATGAGCTATTGTGATCACTTTCCGTCCGTCGTCCGTCCGTGAGTCAGTCTGTTAACATTTTCAAACGACTTCTGCTCTGAAGCCGCTGAGCCAATTTTGCTCAGTTTTCATATGGAGCCCCCTTAGGTTGGGGGAATGAAACTTTGCTAAAATGGTCGCGGTTCGTTGACCAAGGTGGCCGCCACGCCCATATATGGTAAAAACCTTTAAAAATCTTCTTCTCCAGAGCCGAGAATGCCTTGGGGCTGAACCTTTGCAAGAATCATTGAAGATGGGAGGTCTACCAAAATTGCTAAAAGAATTGTCGTACGTTGACGTTTGATTTTTTTACGGCAAGGTCAAGTTTGCTTCCCTATGCATTTGTATGGGAAAAACCTTTAAAAATCTTCTTCTACAAAACTGAGCATGCCTTATGGCTGACTCTTTGCGTATATCATCGGAAAAGGGAGGGCTACCAAAATTGCTAAAATAATGATCGTACATTGACATTTGACCTTTTTACGGTATGGTCAATTTTGCTTCCTTATGCATTTGTATGGGAAAAATGTTCAGAATTCCAAATAACTTCTCCTCTGGAGCCTCTGGGCCAATTTTGCTCAAATTTCATATGGAGCCTCCTTAGGTAGGGGGAACAAAAGATTGCTAAAATGGTCACGGTTCGTTGACCAAGATAGCCACCATGCCCATATATGGTAAAAACCTTCAAAAATCTTCTTCTCTAGAACCGAGGCTGCTTTGGGGCTGAATCTTTGCATAAATCATCGGGGACAGGGGGTCTACCAAAGTTGTTAAAATAATGGTCATACATTGACATTTGCCCTTTTTACGGCAAGGTCAAGTTTGCTTCTTTATGCATTTGTATGGGAAAAAACATTTAAAAATCTTATTCTCCAAAAGCGAGGATGGCTTGTGGCTGAATCTTTGCATATATCATCTGGAACGGGTGGTCTACCAAAGTTGCTAAAATAATTGTCATACATTGACATTTAACATTTTTACAGCGAGGTCAAGTTTGCTTCTGTATGCATTTGTATGGGCCCCATACATTTGTATGGAAAAAATGTAGATAATTTCAAATGGCTTTTCATCTGAAGCCTCTGGGCTAGTGTTGCTCAAATTTCATGCGGAGCCTCCTTGGGCAGGAGAATAAAAGATTGCTAAAATTGGTATGGTCCATTGATCAAAATGGCTGCCATGCCCATATATGGTAAAAACCTTTAAAAATCTTCTCCATAACCAAATAAGCCCTGGGACCTAATCTTTGCACAAATTATGGGGGACAGGAGATCTACCAAAATTGCTAAAATGATGGTTCTATGTTGACATTTGACCTTTTTACCTCCAAGATCAAATTTGCTTCCCCATTTGTATGGGCCATATACATTTATATTGAAAGTATCGCAGTGACTTGTAGATCAACAGTAGTTAAAATTGTTCTGATTGGAAATCTAAGATGGCCATCATCTGGTTAATATTTATAAATATTTCCCTGCCACTGTGCTGTTTACATGTATAAAATCATGATTCTTTAGAAACCACTTAGCCAATTTCCACCAAATTTTACATCGATCCTTTTGTTGAAATGTGATTGATAGTTCAAATAATCATGCTCCATTGACTGTCAGGCCCATATATTCTTCTTCAAAACTAAGAACTGCTCAAATGATGATATTTTCATTAGTTGCGATGATAGGATTGGAAAAATGTTGCATAACATCTGCATGTCTGCAGTGGCTATGTCACTCAGGTGAGCAAACCGTTGCCCGTGGGCCTCTTGTTTCTTTTATTGGGAGCTGTGATTGGAAGGAGTCAGTGTAAATGGATACACCTAAAACACCCCCACTCCCCATTTTACAAAGAGAGAAAACTTTTGAAAATGAAGTTACCACCCCAGTATTCTAAATTTTTCAAAAATGTGGGTTTCTTTTAAAGAAAAGCATTTGCTCTTAGACTGTTTTTTTTTTCTTTTTTTTCATTAAACTCCCATTGAATTGGCAGAAGAGAGGCAAATATTTCCAGGTGCAGCAATTTCACTTAGAGAAACTAAGGGAATCTTGACCTATATTTCATAATCCATTAGGCATGCTACATTGTCTTACTTGTTAATTATAATCATCATGAATCTCGTTTAGAACGTTTCCCTTAGTCATTTCTAGGTCAGGTTCTGTAAGTGCTATGATATTCAGGCGAGCGATTCAAGGCTATCATGGCCCTCTTGTTTTAGAATTTCACAGCTCCGAAAACACAGCCAGATGACGTGTCGCGTACAAGAACTCAGCCTTTCTTACTTCTGGCGTTATCTCCCTTTGTTATATTTGACAGTTATAATCCATTGATTTCGTGTCCACTCTGTCAGTCAAAGACCTTTTGGAATATTTTCATGTTACTTGGTAGAACAGGCCCAGACAACTTGTCGTGTACAAGACTGACAACCCTGCCTTTCTTACTTTTGGCATTATCTCCCTTTGTTGTGTCTGACAGTAAATATCTATTGATTTGGTGTCTGCTCTGTAAGTCATAGACCCCAAAGGAATATTTTTATGATACTTGGTAGAAATGTAGAACAAGACCAGAGGACGTGTCACGTACAAGAATGATAACTCTGCCTTTCTTACTTTTGGCATTATCTCCCTTTGTTATATTTGACAGTGATTATCCATTGATATTGTGTCCGCTCTGTAAGTCAAAGACTCTTTGGAATATTTTTATGATACATGGTAGAAATGAAGAACAGGACCAGACAACGGTTTGCGTACAAGAATGACAACTCTGGCTTTCTTAATTTTGGAGTTATCTCCCTTTGTTTTGTTAGAAATAGATTTCTCGAAATTTCTGTCATTGGAATACCCTTTGGAATATTTCGATGGTACTTGGCAGAAATGTAGAACAGGACCAGACGATTTGTCGCTTACAAGAATGACAACTCTGCCTGTCTTACTTTTGGCTTTATCTCTCTTTGTTATATTTGACAGTGATAATCCATTGATACCCCTTTGGAATATTTTTATGACCAGACAACGGTTTGCGTACGAGAATGACAACTCTGGCTTTCTTAATTTTGGAGTTATCTCCCTTTGTTTTGTTTGAAATAGATTTCTCGAAATTTCTGTAACTGGAATACCCTTTGTAATATTTCGATGGTACTTGGCAGAAATGTAGAACAGGACCAGACGATTTGTTGCTTACAAGAATGACAACTCTGCCTTTCTCACTTTTGGCGTTATCTCCCTTTGTTATGTCTGAGTGATTATCCATTGATTTGGTGTCTGCTCTGTAAGTAAAAGACCCTTTGGAAATTTTTTTATGATACTAGGTAGAAATGTAGAACAGGACCAGACGACGTGTCGCATACAAGAATGACAACTGCCTTTCTTACTTTTGGCATTATCTCCCTTTGTTATGTCTGACAGTGATTATCTGACCCTATATCTACTTGGTAGAAATGTAGAACAGGACCAGACATCGTGTCAGGTACAAGAATGACAACTCTGGCTTTCTTATTTTTGGAGTTGTCTCCCTTTGTTTTGTTTGAAATAGATTTCTCGTCAGCTCTGTAACTGGAATACCCTTCAGAATATTTTGATGGTACCTGGTAGAACAGTAGAATAGAACAAGACGACTTGTTCCTTACAAGAATAACAACTCTGCCTTCCTTACTTTTGCTGTTATCTTCCTTTGTTATATATGACACTGATGATGCATTGATATAAAACTGTTTCAATGATATCAGCAGGCACGCTTGCAACTGTAATATTGGCTTTTGGTCACTATTTTAATGCCTAGTTTTAGCTAGTTATGTAAAATATGCGTTAATATTTGTGGTTATGACATTTAAATGTTCAGTCTATGAGAATCTCTTACGAAAATAAACTTTTGACAAAAGAAAGCTGCTTTATCTTACTGAAAAAAAACATTGGCCATTTCAATGTCCGATAAAGATAAATAACAACATTCTGCCAACCATACCAGAACTAGGCTAAAACCTACTCCTGGTTAAAGACGTAGGGTTCCGAATGATTTATTGTGTGACGTATTGTTTGAAGATAATTATAGCAAGATTTTGGATATAACAACTTGAAAATAGACTCCAGAAATGTTGTATCCAAATGGGAAAGCGTAGATTATATATCGAAAAATAAATGATCCTTTATGGTCTTTTTTTTATAATCTATACATTTCTGTTTAGATACAACATGGTTGTTTAACTAACATGGTTTTTGCTTTGAATACCAACAAAAGTGTTATGAAGAGGAAGTATATACATGGCTCAAGATAAGAGGGGTATCTGGATAATATTTTTCTTATTTCTCCACCAAAACATGTTTTGGTACTCATTAGAAGCACCTCAATGAAGCGCTTTTGAAGAGTATGGTCACAACATTAGTTTTAGTGGAGAAATAAGAAAAATACCAATACTTTTTGGGCAAAAAAGCACCTTATCTGGAGCTATGTGTTTAGGACAGTTATGGTATTCTGCATATCTGGAACCCAAAGTGTCTCTTTACATTTCTTTTTCCAGTCCAAAGTTCACCTCTTGGAATAAAAATGATAAGAATAATAAACATTCTCCTCTCAAGTCATGTTAAGCCTTGGTGTTATAAATTTGACCTTATCTAGGTCTTCAAATAAGCAGTGCACTCTGGCACTTTCTTCACAAAAATACATACTATTTTGCATAGCAAAATTATAGAACTGTCTTTATGAGACAAATCTATTGATTCTTTTTGAGACAGTTTTAGTGAGATCTTAGACTGCGTTTCATGCCAGTTTTTTGTAGCTCCAAAATAACTTTATTTTGCTGGAGTTACAGTTACTTTTTTTGTGTGGTTTATGCTTATAGTTTAGCTGCTGCAGGCAAAATCAATATGAAAGAGATAGATGATTTTTTATACCCGCCACATGATAGTGGTGGGGTATCTTGTATGGCATATTGTTTGACATCCGCTTGTCCATCAGCCTATCCATTGCATGTCCATTCATCCATCCGTATTTTTGTTTCCAGACGATAAATTGAGTAAATGTAAATGGATTTTCAGGAAACTTGGTGTGTGCATTGATATTTTGGAGATCTGGTTTGGGATTGCCCATGGGTAAATTTCGTCAATTTTTGACAGAGTTATCTGCCCAACACAACCGTATTTTTGTTTCCAGGCAATAACTTGAGTAAAGATCAATGGATTTTGCACCAAACTTGGTATATGCATTGATATTGAGGAGATCTGGTTTGGAATTGCCAATGGGCAAATTTCTTCAATTATTAACAGTTATTTGCCCACCTCATTACTTGAGTAAATATCAATGGATTTTCACCAATCTTGTTACGTGCATTTATATTTTAAAGATCTGGTTTGGGATTGCCAATGGGTAAATTTCTTAAGTTTTGACAGAGTTACCTGCACACCACCGGATAGTGGCGGGGTGTTATTTTTGTTTCACATTTTGATTTTCTGATTTTTTTTTCTCTGAAAATAGGCTTTTGTTTCATTCAAATCTTGGTAGAATGAAACATCTTGATCACACCCTATATTTGGGGTAAATACAAGAATGTTTTGAAATATTTAAATTCAACATGTTAATGGGTAACACTTGGGATGCTGGGTAAAAAATTTCAGCAGACAACATTTTGAAATATTTTTATTATTTTTCTTAGAAGATTGGATTTGACACTTCATGCAAATGGGCTCCTAAGAAGACTATTTGCATGAAGTGTCAGATCCGATTTTCTAGGAAAAATAAGAAAAATAGCATCAATTTGTCATCTGCTGAATTTGCCCATAGCATGGTAAATGTTAAATTAAAATTAGCTGTTAGTGCAGTTTGTGATAGCAAAAACAGGTTGAAGCAGTTCAAACTAAAGATTACTGTGAAGATTTCGTATTATTTATTTGGTGATTGCTCAAGATGCATAGAGATTTTGATAAGATGGTGAATAGTCGATTATTAAACTTAGACTTAAATTTTATCAGAAATGCATTATGTAGTAGAAAAGTAGAAGGAAAAAATAAAAAAAGAAGTTAATTGCACAATAAAGTTGTAATGCAGTTTTCAGAATAAAGAAATTTCTTCATTTTTTTTTTTTTTTAACCTTAACCATTCTCTGGGCATATTCAGCAGACGACAAATTGATGTTATTTTTCCCAGAAAACAGGCTTTGACATTTCTTGTAAATTGTCAACAGACAATAATATGCAAGAAATGTCAGAGCCTATTTATTGGGAAAATATGAGAAATATTTCAAAATGTCTGCTGAAAACTTTACTCAGCATGCTAAGCATTAAAAAAAATACAAAAACATTTCATTGAATTTAGTCTGGATCAGAAATGGTATAGAAGATGTCCTGGAATGACAAAATGAAATAATACAGTTAAGAGATTCAGTATGGACTCCAAATTTTATCTATAACATGAAAAGTGCAGAATTGATATAGTTTTATTGAGAAATAGGAAAATATTTATTTTCTTCTTAATACAGAGGTATGGCTGGATTTCTGCTATATAGCCACAATATATGAAATGCATTGTTATTCATGTTATTCTGTTTAACTAAGAAAATAATTTGGGATCCAAGATAACATGGCTGGTTTTGAGAAAAAAAGTGACAACAGATTTAGTATCATGCATTCTGGAGATCAAGGTCAAGGTTTCAGAGGTCATGACTAAGTTGTAACAGGTCAAGGTTATGGTAAATCTGGCGATGAAATGCAGGATTTCCATGAACCGTCAAAGAATGATCCAAGGAGAGAAAGTATATACTGGAAAACTAAAGAGAGTTCTTATAATACAAGACCTGGTCATTCAAGCAGGCCTTATTTGGATCATTATAAATCCAAAGAGAGTCGTAGTGATAAATATGGCAATTCATATCAAAATCAACAGGCTATCATGAGAGAGACTTCACAGGCAAGTAATGGTTCTGGTTTTTATGGTCGTAGAACATGTGAACAAGGCCCACATGGAAATCAGGTCCAGAGAAATTTTGATGATGAAAACTATTACAATAAAGGGCAACAAACTGGGCAAAATCAAAACAGAAACAGATTTGTTGGTGAAGATTACAAGAAAGGACATGGACCGCAGACTCTAGAAAAGACAAGATACAGACATGTAAGTCGACAGTATAATAGCATTCCTACTGACAGTAGAACAGCTGTAGGATCAAAAGATTTCACTCTATATAATGTTGATAATGCACTGAATAAACATTTTCCTGACAATGAATCTGATTATATTGGAGAAGGATTGGAAACAGGCTTTGATGAGCCAAGAGCTGATTATGATACACCTGTGGCTAGACTTGAACCAAAAGACACAGTCAAACATTCTATTAATTTCAATGACAGGTCAAAACTTTATTCTAATCAGGAAGACTTAAACGACAATGGAAGAGACAACCCAGCATTTATATTTGAATTTGAAGAAGGAGGTAATAAAAAAGATGGAATAAAGGATGGAAAAAATAAAGGTAATGAAGAATGTTTGCATGAATACGAAAGTGATTACTATGGTAACAACAGACAGTTTGATGTTCAGCAGAAAAGTGAAAGAAATGGTGGTCATGAAATTATTAAACAGAGTGACAGAAAACAGTCTAACTGGCAGCATGAAAGTTGGGGATATGATGGACAGAAAATAACCAGAGGACATAAGGACAGTAATTCAGATGAAGTCCTCCTGGTTGACAAAAACAATAGAAGTTGGTCAGTGAAGAGAAGACACAAAGGTTACAGGGTGACAATTTCTAGTCCCAGTGATGTACGTATGTCTGTGAAAACACTTCAAAGGAAGAAGCTTACAAGACCACAAACTGAATTATGGACTGGGACAAAAACCAGAGAAATAATGGCTGATCGTCTAGACTCTGTCTTTAGAGAAGTAGATAGTGATGAGAATAAGTTACCTAGCAACAGAAATATGAAAACTAAAAGTTTAAGAAAGAGAATAGAAATACTGCATGAGTGTAATGATGTGTCAGCTCATGACTTTGCTGATTCACTAAGGTAATGTTAGAGGGCTCATAAACATTCACATTCATTTTTTTGTCTCCTTATCTTATGAAGCATATTATTTTAACTCATAACTGTTAGAAAGCAACTCCTCAGAGGACTTGTTAAGGAGAAGTATGTAACGATAATTTTGGGATAATTTTCTCCAGTTCTCCATAAAAAATATATTATAGGTACTCATTTAAAGTGTCTCAGTGAGTGCTTCTAATGAGTACTCACAACATATTCTTTATGGAGAAATAAGCAAACTTATCCTAGAATTATCAGCAAATACTCCTCCTTGACAAGTCCTGTATCAAAAGAAAGAGAATTATCACAATGATGTAACAAGATGAAGCAGTTATACACATAGATATTTCCACTAAAGTTTATAATATACAGATGCGGTGATAATTTAGTGTAATTGTGTTATTGCTCTACCCTTAAAAGTGTTAATCACAACTACAGCAGATGACATTTTTATTTTATTTTTATCTTTTTTTTTTTTTTCAAAGAAAATAATGCTTGACATTATCATTTCATGTGATTTGCCTACTGGGCCTAGCTGTTATACTACATAAATATGTACCATGTTAAACCCCAATTGATTGGTGGTTTACTGAAGAATTCAGGAGTTCCGAGTAGAAAACTGTTATTTTAGCTCACCTGGGCCGAAGGCTCCAGGAGAGCTTATAGTATGGTAGGCCATTTTTCATCCATCATCCGTCCACAGCTTTGACCAGTTATATCTCCACAGGCTGATCTCAATCATTTCTCATCTATAGCATACCTCTGGTGGGGCATCGATCACATAAGATTTTAATGGAAATCCAATTAAAACATTGGTTGCTATGGCAACCATAAGGTCTGGGAAAATGCTAGCTTTTCATGTGAAAATCCAATGAAAACATTGGTTCTATGGCAACCATAAGGTCCCATAGACTTGCAATGGGAAAATGCTTGACAAAGCATAAGTTGTTCAGTTTTAATCAGATCTTCCTGAAACATGCAGATAAAGTGGACATGGATGAAATGTGGAAAACTGGCCTGATCTGATCATTAATCTTAAAGTGACCTCCCCTTGATTGCTGAAAAAGCCTCTGTTTGACATTGATCAGTATAACTCATTCAGTTTTGATGGGATCTTTCTGAAAATTGTAGAAAAGGTGGACATGGATGAAATCTCAGATGACTAGAAAACTAGACAGATTAGATTATTAGAGTTACATCCCCTTGATTGCTGAAAATGCCTATCTTTGGCTTAATCGTCAACATAACTCATTCAATTTTGATCAGATCTTCTGGAAATTTGCAGATAAGGTGAACATGCATGAAATCTTGGATGAGGTAGAAAACTGGCTAGATTGGATCATTATTCTTAGTTACATTCCCTTGATTGCTGAAAAAGCCTCTGTAAGGCTTTGTTATTGGCATAATGCCTTCACTTTTGATCAGCTCTTCTTGAAATTTGCAGATAAAGTGGGCATGGATGACATCTCGGATAAGTTTGAAACCTGGCCAGATTGGAGCATTAGAATAATGTCCTCTGGATTGCTAAAAAAGCCTCTGTTTGACTTTTCATCAGCATAACTTGTTCAGTTTTCATGAGAGCTTCCTGAAAATTGCAGATAAGGTAGACATGGATAAAGTCTCGGATGAATTTGAAACCGGGCCAGATCAGATCATTTGTCTTAGAGTTATGTCCCCTTAGTTGTTATTAAGGCCAAATATTTGACTTTATCATTAGCATAACTTGTTCAGTTTAGATGGGGTCATATTGAAACTTGCATATAAGGTGGACATGGATAAAGTCTTGTATGACTTTAAAAACTGTCCAGACCAGATTATTTATTTTGAAGTTATGTACCTTTGGTCGCTGAAAACACCAATTTTCGACATTGTGATTATCATAACTCCTTCAGTTTTGATCAGATATTCCTGAACCTACAGTTTTCATTGAATGAGGTTGAAACTTGGTGGACAGTTAGACTATAAGGTGGTACAGCACATATTGTTTTGAGGTTACAGTACACTAAATATTGATAGAGTTATTACTCTTAAGATTGTTCAGCAATGACTTCATTTCCGGGGAACTCCTCATATAGTTTTCATCAGACTGGGTTGAAATTTGGTGGACAGTTAGACCATTAGATGGTACAGCATGTTATTTCGAGGTTACAGTACACCAAATTTTGATAGAGCTATCACTATTTTTAAAGATTTTTCAGGCATCACTTGGTTTCCAGATAACTCTTCCTAAAGTTTTCATTGACTGAGTTTGATGAAACCTGGTGGACAGTTAGACTATGAGGTGGTACAGTGCGTATTGTTTTGAGGGTACAGTACACCAAGTTATTACTTTTAAAATTTGTTGAGATATGACTTCATTTCTGGCTAAATCCTCCTACAGTTTTCATTGGACTAGTTCACACACAACTTCATTTCTGGCCAACTCTTTTACAGTTTTCATCTATCAAGCTGGAGGTTATTGGATAGTAAGACCATGAGCTGGAGCAGCATGTATACTTTTGAAGTTACAGTACACCAAACATTAACTTTATTGAAATTTGTATATTGCTCATACAGTTTTGATCAAATCATCCTTGAACTGGACATAGATATATTAGAGTTATATCCCCATAGATTGATGAATGATACTGACATTGGTTGACCTAGGCCATCTTTCTACACTTCATTTTACATGAACCTTGATTAATAAGAAGCCCTTAGGGGTATAGCTCCCACAGTTTTGATTGGATATTCCGGCAGATGTGGAGGACATAGATAAATTTTCAAAAAAGTTTGATTTCAAAAAAGTTTGAAACCCCACACAATCTGATACATAGAGTTATGTCCCTTGACTGCTAAAGATGCCTATAATTAACTTTGTTTGCTGCGGTTTTCATTGGATCTTCCTTAAACTTGCAGATGAGGGGGGCATGGATATGTTAAGAGTTATGTCCTCCAGATTAATGAATGTTGCGAATGTTGAATGACCTTGACTTACTTTTCAGCACAGGTGAGTTTTAAGGACCGCCATGGTCCTCTTGTTCATAATCATACAATATTTACCCGAAGTATTCAGACAGACATTAGCATATAGAATAGAGCCAGATCGGATGCTGCATTCTCTGGCACATCTGATCTGGGTCTATACTGTTTGTTGGGGGTGGAGTGGGGGATGTGTGTTGTGTTGTGTACCTTATCTCACCGGGGTGCCCAACTGATATTGGTTTACAGTTGGGCAAGGCTTGCTATCCTTGTAACTGGTAAAAGTAGAGGGAATGTTTTTATTTCTTCTGTTTCTTCCCTTTCATTCCTGTTCCTCTTTCTTCCCTGTTCCTCCCTTTCATCTGCTCTACTATGTCTTCTGTCTCTTTTCACCTTTTCTCTAGGAGACCACACAAAATGATCCACAAGGGTTGATGTGACATTAAACCCCAACACAATCAACCTATACTGTTTGCCAAGAAGTAGAGAAATTGGATTGTTAAAATTTTATGACAAGAACAATAAGGAGTTAAGGTGTCTGAATACTTAAGGTAAATACAGGGTAACTGTGTTTATGTTAAAAAGTTTATTTTTTTTTTATTCAAATGCTTCACACAAGAGACTTTATGAGTCTCACATTTTCTCCACCAAAATGTATTTTGTTGGTACTCATTAGAATTGCCTTACCTGGTCAAAAACGCTGTAAAGTTTGGTTTCTGTTGAGCTGAATAAGTTGTCATGACAAAATGCTTTATTACGTGATGTATAGGATACAGGTTTACATAAGTTGCAAGACTTTCTTCTAAAGCCCATTTGTTTGCTGCAGTTGTGATTGTATAACAATCATGTTTGTTGGACGGGATTTTTTTAAAAAAAATCTGTCCTTTAAAATAGAGATGTCCCGGCGGGTGGGCTGGTGTCGGGCGTCATCCGAGGTTTACCTTTTGGTTAACCTTTTTTCAAAGTTGTATGTTACCTTTATTCTTCAGTGGATTGCTTTCATATTTGGTAGAGATGAAGAGGAGGACCAGTAGGTGTGTCACATGCAAGAGAGACAATTCTCACTTTCTTCATTATATACTTATCTTCCCTGACATCCGAGGTTTACCTTTTGGTTAACCTTTTTTTCAAAGTTAGATGTCCCCTTTATTCTTCATTGGATTGCTTTCCTATTTGGTAGGGATGAAGAGGAGGACCAGTAGGCATGTGGTATGCAAGAGCGACAACTCTCACTTTCTCCCTTATGTAATTATCTCCCTTATCATCCGAGATTTACCTTTTGGTTAACCTTTTTTCAATATATATGTTACTTTTATTCTTCAGTGGATTGCTTTCATATTTGGTAGGGATAAAGAGGAGGACCTGTAGGCGTGTAGGGTGCAAGAGAGACAACTCTTTGTTATGTACTTATCTCCCCTGAAGTCGAAATCTTGTGCAGGCCATAACTACCATACTGTTTGAGATAATTTGATAATATTTGGTAGGTACATATATCAGGTCAAGTAGAAGTGTTGCATGCAGGAAGGACAACTCTTGTTTTATGTACTTATCTCCCCAGAAACCAAAATCTTTTGCAGGCCATAACTCCCATACTGTTTGAGATAATTTAATAATATTTGGTAGGGACATATATTAGGTCAAGTAAGAGTGTCACATGCAAGAAGGACAATATCTTTGTTCTTTTTTCAAGTTGTCTCCCCTGAACAAATTTCTAAGGGAAATTCTTGTGCACTTCATAACTTCATAATGGTTTGAAATATTTTGATAATATTTGGTAGAGGCATAAATAAGGACCGGTAGGCATGCCGTGTGTAAGAGAGACAACTCTGACTTTCTTTGTTATGTACTTATCACCCCTGAAGCCGAAAGCTTTTGCTGCCAAAATTGATTTTTGGACAGGTTTTTCAAAAATCTGTCCTTTAAAATAGCGATGTCATGGCCGGCGGGCGTTGGGTCTCCCGAGGTTTACCTTTTCGTTGACCTTTTTGAAAACGTCCATAATGCCGTTATTCATTTTTCTTGTTTTTCATATATATCAGTTACACAAATAAGATACCATATTTACCCTAAATATTGGAACACCATAACTCTACCATACTTGTCCTAAAATTTGAATGTCCATTTTACTATCTGCTAATATGCCTAAAAGGCTGCTGGACTGTATAGCAAACAGTGTAGATCCTGATCAGATGCAGATTTCTGTAGCATCTATCTTGGTTTACACTGTTTGCTCATGACTGTGTATCCTAATACTTTTGGTTACATATAAGTTGTTCCTTTCAGAGATCAAATATTGACAAGGTCTCAGAAACAGCTAGGAGTGATAGATCTATGGAAGTACCAGCTGGCAATGGTATGTATTTAATCTTTAACCTATTAAATGTGCATATTATGATGTTTTAGAATAAACCTATAGATAAGATGTTTTTTTGCTTTTTTATGCCCCCGCCATTTTCAATGGGTGGGGGGGGCATATAGTATCACCGCTGTCCATACGTATGTCCGTCCCGTCCCGTCCGTCCCGTACATAACACTTTTGGTTTCCGTGCGATATCTTTTGAAAGGATTGGTGTATTGGATTGAAATTTTATACACAGGTATATAATCATAAAATGTAGGTCAAGTTCGATTTAGGGTAAAATCCGCCAATTATTTTGGGAGTTATGGCCTGTTTCAACTTTGAAAAATTTTCAACTTTGAAAAATGGTTTCCGTGCGATATCTTTTGAAAGGGTAGGTGTATTGGATTGAAATTTTGTACACAGCTATATAATCATAAAATGTAAGTCAAGTTTGATTTAGAGTAAAATCCATCTATTGGGAGTTATGGCCCTTTTTCGACTTGGAAAAATGGTTTCCGTTCCATAACTTTGGAAAAGATTGGTGTATTGGATTCATATTTTATACACAAGCATATAATTGTAAAATATAGGTCAAGTTCGATTTAGGGTAAAATCCACCAATTATTTTTGGAGTTACGGCCCTTTATCAATGTTGAAAAATAGTTGAAAAATGGTTTCTGTTCAATATCTTTTGAAAAGATTAGTGTATTGGATTCAAATTTTATACACAGGTATATTATCATAAAATGTAGGTCAAGTTTGATTTAGGGTAAAATCCACCAATTATTTTTGGAGTTATGGCCCTTTTTCAGCTTTGAAAAATGGTTTCCGTTCCATAACATTTTAAAAGATTAGTGAAATGGCTTCATATTTTATAAACAAGCATATAATTCTAAAATATAGGTCAAGTTTAATTTAGGGTAAAATCCACCAATTATTTTTGGAGTTACGGCCCTTTATCAATGTTGAAAAATAGTTGAAAAAATGGTTTCCGTTCGATATCTTTTGAAAAGATTAGTGTATTGGATTCAAATTTTATACACAGGTATATAATCATAAAATGTATGTTAATTCGGATTTAGGGTAAAATCCACCAATTATTTTTTGAGTTATGGCCCTTTTTCAACTTTGAAACATGGTTTCCATTCCATAACTTTTGAAAAGATCAGTGAATTGGATTCATATTTTAAACACAAGCATATAATTATAAAATATATGTCAAGTTTGATTTAGGGTAAAATCCACCAATTATATTAGGAGTTACAGCCCTTTTTCAACTTTGAAAAATAGTTTCCGTTTGATATCTTTTGAAAACATTAGTGTATTGAATTCATATTTAACACACAGGTATATAATCATAAAATAGAGGTCAAGTTCCAGTACGGGTAAAATCAACCTATTATTATGGGAGTTATGGCCCTTTTTCACCTTCAAAAGATGTTTTCCTTCTGATATTTTTTTAAAAAAGATTGATACGTGTATTGGATTCATATTTTATACCCAGGTAATATAATCATAAAATATGGTCAAGTTCGATTTATTGTAAAATCTGCCAATTATTATGAGAGTTATAGCCCTTTTTTCAACTTCATTTTTTGCAAAATACCTGCGTGTGGGTGAGGATGGCCCTGGGTGGGGCATCTGTGTCATACTGACACATTTCTAGTTTTATTTTTTATTTCAGTCATTTTTAGCTCACCTGAGCCAAAGGTTCAGGATGAGCTATTGTGATCACTTGCCGTTCATCTTCTGTCCGTCGTCTGTCCACACCTTTGAACGACTTCTCCTCTGAAACACCTGTGCCAAAATTTCTTCAAACTTCATGTTGAGCCCTCTGTTAAAGGGGGATTGAAAATTGTAAAGATGATCATGGTTCATTAATGAAGATGGCAGCCATGCCCATATATGGGAATAACACTTAAAAATCTTCTACAGAGCCAAGAAAGCTTTGGGACTGAATCTTGGTATATAGCAGCAAGGACTCCAGGTCTACTGAGTTTGTTCAAATAATGAACGTAGGATGACCTTTGACCAATTTACGGTAAGGTCAAATTTGCGTCCCTATACATATTTATTCAGGGAAAATGTTAAGTCTTTTTCTCAAAATGTATTAAAGACTAATGGCTGAAACTTACAATGTATGATTATATTAGTAAAACCTTTTAGGTACAATCTAAATTTTGTCCCCTGTGGGTTATCTTCCCCTGCCTGTGGGCTATATACATGTATAAGATTGTGTGATTTTTAAATGTCTTCTTCTCTGAAACCACTTGAGCAATTATCACCAGATTTCACATGGAATATATATATATATATTCAGGCTGAATCTTGGTTTATAGCATAGGGGACTCAGGGGATACCAAATTTGTTCAAATGATGGTTATAGGTTGACCTTTGACCTTTGATACCCCCTTACATTTTTATGGGGAAAATCATTTTCTCAATATGTATGAAAGATTAATGGCTGAAACTTACAATGTATGATTAATGTATGATTAAAGAAGTAAAACTGTTTAGCTACCGTGAGAATTTTGGGGGTCATCTGCCCTTGCCTCTGGGCTATGTACATGTATAAGATTGTGATATTTTTAAACATCTCTGAAACCTCTTGAACAATTTTCACCAGATTTCGCATGGGACCTTCTGTCAAAAGGATGTTGACAATTTGTTCAAATGGTTCCCTGCCATTGAACAAGATGGCTGCATTGCCCAAATATTGTAAACACTTAAAAATCTTCTCCAGAACTAAGAAAGCTTTGAGGCTGAATCTTAGTATACAGCATCGGGGACTCAAAGTCTACTAAGTTTGTTCAAATGATGATACTAGGATGACCTTAGACCTTTCTATGGTATGGTTAGATTTGTGTCTTAGTTGCTGTGGCAATACTGGAAGAAATTGCATGGCATTTGCAGATATGCAATAGCTGTTTTTACACCTCCCTAGCCCCCTCCCATTTGGTTTGCTGGGAAAAATAAGAAAAAATATTTCAAAATCTTGTCTGCTGAAAATTTTACCCCGTGTGCTAAGCATCAATATGACCATTTGAGAAGTATGAAAGTCTTTGTTGTCACATCTGCTTCATTAGGGCGACTAAGGCGTGCAAGTTTCCATCCATTCGTCTGTCTGTTTGTCTATCTGTCAGCAGTTACACTGGGTGTCTTGTGAGCGCAGCTCCTCTTACAATTTTGTACTGATCGTTTTGAAACTTTGCATGTGTTTTCTTCATGGTATTAGGATGTGTATGTGGTTGGGATATAATTGTTAGATCATTTTTTGTTACTTTTTCCACATTGTGAACTTAGTTATTTTTCACCCTCAATATATAGACAGTGGGTACCTCCATTTTTATGCTCCCAACTTTGAAGAAGTTGAAGGGGCATATTGCTTCCGGGGTGTTCATCCATCCGTCCGCTCATCATGCTTTTTGATGCATAGCATAACTTCAGACACATGCATTTTACTGTTTTGAAATTTCTTATAGGGATTCCTCATGAAAAACAGGTATTTATTTCTTGGCAGGATTATCCCCCTTTGCCTGAGTTATTGGCCTTTGAAAAAAGATGGATGCAATCTTGTCAGCAAAATATCTCAAACACTATTGAAACTAGAGCCTTGAAACTTGATGAATAGACTGGTAGTGATGAGTAGACAACCTGATAACTTTTGAATAAATTTTGAAAAATACTTCATGAGTTATGGCCCTTTGTAATTTTGGGCATTTTTACCTTGTCAGCAAAATATCTCAAAAACTATTCGAGCTAGAGCCTTGAACCTTGGTGAATTGATTAGTAATGATGAGGAGATGACCTGATTAACTTTTGAATAAATTCTGAAAATATTTCATGAGTAATGGCCCTTTGTAAATTTGGGCATTTTTCCCTTGTCAGCAAAATATCTTAAACATTATTGGAGCTAGAGCCTTGAAACTTGATGAATAGATTGGTAGTGATGAGTAGACGACCTGAGCATTTTTCCCTTGTCAGCAAAATATCTCAAATACTGTTGGAGCTAGAGCCTCACAACTTGATAAATAGATTGGTAGTGAGTGATGAGAAGGAAGTTGGAGGGGCCTATTGCTTTTGGGTATGAATAATGTCCCTTTGTAAATTTGGGCATTTTCCCTTGTCAGCAAAATATCTCAAAAACTGTTGGCACTAGAGCCTCATAACTTGATGAATAGATTGGTAGTGATGAGAAAATTACCTGATTAACTTTTGAATAAATTCTGAAAAATATTTCAGGAGTTATGGCCCTTTGTAGATTGGGCCATATTTACCTTGTATTATCTTTAGAGGCAAGCATATGGTTGAGGGCATAGTGTTTTACAACAAACACAATATCTAATTTTCTTTTTTTTTTCCCCTTAAAACATAGGGTTTTATATAATTTATTCAGATTGTCTCCTGCGGATGGGAAACAATAGTTTTTTTTTTTTTTTGTTTTTGTTTTTTGAAAAATAAGTAAAATATCATCATCGGCCATAGCTTTAGTTAAAATGCTTTTTTTTCAGCTAAAACATATTAGTATTTCTTTATTTCTTCATGAAAATATATGCTGTGGGTACTCATTTGAAGTGCCTAGCTATCTGTGTCTTAGTTATACCATGGTCTGTGCACATTATCACAGGTACTTGTGCAGAACCATGGTATAATTGATTTATCACATTGCATGCATGTAGATCATCTATATCTTGAGATATTTCCTGCTGAATATTGCAAACTTTGGCTACTATGTGATACACATTTGATAGCCCCATCCTGTCTAGAGCTATGATCTGTAGATATTGAGTCTTAGGAATGCAAGTATCTTGTGAATGTGATGTGACATGCAAAAAGTGCTTTTAAACAGAGAAAGCTCTTGTGAGGAGTCAGATTTGGTCCCTTACTTTTCACAAATAGAAAGTCTGCTTATTGTCCCCCGCCTTTTCGAAGAAAAGTGGAGGGACACTGTTTTTGGTTTTCCGTGGGGCGTGGTGCGTGGTGCATGGCGCGTGGTGCGTGGTGCGTGGTTCCGAGTTTTTAGTGGGTACTTTGTCCCCTTAACTCCTCCCACAGTTTCTGTCCGATCCTTTTGAAACTTTACAGGTGTTTTAAGGATGGTCTGAAGATATGCATGTGTTTTTTTCAGAATCCTGAAATAATTTTTTATCACTTTTTCTGCATTTTTAACTTAGACATTTTTTGAGTTCTAATATTACAGAAGTCTATAGGGAGTAGGTACCTTGTCCCCTTAACTCCTCCCACAGTTTTTGGCCGATCGTTTTGAAACTTTACATGGGCTTTTAGGATGGCCTGAAGATATGCATGTGTTTTTTTTCAGAATCCTGAAATAATGTTTTATTACTTTTTCCGCATTTTTAACTTAGACATTTTTTGAGTTCTAATACTACAGAAGTGTATAGGGAGTAGGTACCTTGTCCCCTTAACTCCTCCCACAGTTTTTGGCCGATCCTTTTGAAACTTTACATGGGCTTTTAGGATGGCCTGAAGATATGCATGTGGTTTTTTCAGAATCCTGAAATAATTTTTTATTACTTTTTCCGCATTTTTAACTTAGATTTTTTTGAGTTCTAATACTACAGAAGTGTATAGGAAGCAGGTACCTTGTCCCCTTAACTCCTCCCACAGTTTTTGGCCGATTCTTTTGAAACTTTACAGGTGTTTTAAGGATGGCCTGAAGATATGCATGTGGTTTTTTCAGAATCCTGAAATAATTTTTTATCACTTTTTCCGCATTTTTAACTTAGTCATTTTTCGATTTCTAATACTACAGAAGTGTATAGGGAGTAGGTACCTTGTCCCCTTAACTCCTCCCACAGTTTTTGGCCGATCCTTTTGAAACTTTACATGGGCTTTCAGGATGGCCTGAAGATATGCATGTGGTTTTTTCAGAATCCTAAAATAATTTTTTATTACTTTTTCCGCATTTTTAACTTAGACATTTTTTGAGTTCTAATACTACAGGAGTATATAGGGAGCAGGTACCTTGTCCCTTTAACTCCTCCCACAGTTTTTGGCCGATCCTTTTGAAACTGTACAGGTGCTTTAAGGATGGTCTGAAGATATGCATGTGGTTTATTCAGAATCCTGAAATTATTTTTTATCACTTTTTTTGCATTTTTAACTTAGACATTTTTTGAGTTCTAATATTGCAGAAGTATTTTGGGTGCAGGCACCTTGTCCCCTTAACTCCTCCCACAGTTTTTGTCCGATCCTTTTGAAACTTTACAAGGGCTTTTAGGATGGCCTGAAGATATGCATGTGGTTTTTTCAGAATCCTGAAATAATTTTTTACGACTTTTTCTGCATTTTGAACTTAGACATTTTTTGAGTTCTAATACTACAGAAGCGTATAGGGAGTAGGTACCTTGACCCCGTAACTCCTACCACAGTTTTAAGCCGATCCTTTGAAACTTTACAGGTGCTTTAAGGATGGTCTGAAGGTTTTTTATCAGAATCTTGAAATTATTTTTTATCACTGGTTTCCTGCTTCAATACTTAGGTATTTGATACAGGATCAGTGGTCCTCTGGTTAACTTTACCATTTTTAACACCTCAAATAAAAATTAGGCGGGGGACATAAATTCCCCATGGAATTTGCTTGTTAGTACTGCAGCCAGAAAAAGTGTTTAAGGGCAGACCCTAATAGTGAAGGCCTAGATCAGCCTGCACATCCACACAGTCTACTGAGGACCTTTGTTGTTTGCTTTGGGGAAGCTTACTGTAGAAAATACTGGGAAAAAAAAGAAGACTGATCAGACTTTACAGACACACAATCTGATCTTGGGCTTTGCTGTTTGTGTATGTGATATGCTCTTTTTTGTGTTGTGAGTGGTGTGGCTCAAATGTGGCTCACAGTGATTACCATGCTTTTATACCCTAAGTATTGAGACGACAACTTAACTCCTAACCATACCAAAGTTATCCTAAAATTTCAACATGTCCGTTTTGCTACCTATTGATGTGTCTGAAAAACTGTTGGATGAGTTGGAAACAGGGTACCATATTCGACCTAATTACCGCACATACCCCTATAAGCGCATAGTCTTCAGATTACAGCAAGTGTATTTTCTTGCTACTTCTTTATAAAGGCATATGTTGTTGGTACTCATTTGAATTGCATAGACTTGTCGATGCAATTCAAATGAGTACCCACAACATATGCTTTTATAAAGAAATTCAGAAAAAAATCGCATAAGTATCTAGACAAGTCTTTCTCTGATCTTTTTTAGTGTACCCTTATTATAGGTGGATATATTGGTATTTTACAAGTTTTCTCAGTAGTTTTGAAAAACCTTAGCGCACGGTGCGGTAATTAGGTCGAATACGGTATATCCCAATGAGAAGACACTTTTCAGTGCATCTGATCTCAGTGTGCACTGTTTGCTCAGGCTTGTCTGTCCTCGTGTTTAGGGTAAATATGGTAGTTAAAACAGTACAAAGAAAACTTATTTATTGTTTCAGACATGGCTGCAGTTGAAGAATGCAGTGAAGAGCTGGATCTATCAGCTGGAGTTGTGGGCAGGCCACCTGAAAGTTATAGAAGGTTGTTTGTAATGAAGCCTTAACCTTTACCATTCTAGGGGCTAATTCAGCAGAAGGAAAATTGGTGATATATTTCTTATTTTTCCCAGAATAGGTTTTGACATTTCATGCAAATGGTCCTAAGGGGTCTCTTTAGGAGACCATTTGCATGAAATGTCAAATGAAATAAAATGTCAAAACTGTTTTCTGGGAAAAATATTTCAATATGTCGTCTGCTGAAAATTTTACCCAGAGTACTAAGCATTAAAGCTATTCATTTTAATGTTTTGATAAAAAATATGAAGCTATGGCTTCCAAATGCCTATTTCCCTATGATTACAAAACATTTTACATTGCTCTACAAGAAGGATAACCAGATAAATTTTTATGGCGATCGCTGTCGACAAAAGTTCGCTGGTGACAGCCAGCTAAACAGTTAGATGGCTCATTTGGTTAATAACTTCCGTTTATTACTTTTTCAGCAGTGATTTACTGAGATTTCTCAGTGAGTTATAATCGATAATTCACCGAGTGAGTTATTTCTTTTCGAACGTTTTGACGTCATAATTGCTAGGCAATGTTGCTGACGTCCGACTGGAGACCAGGAGGTTGCGGGTTTGACCCCCGCCGAGGTCGGCAACATTCTTTTGTGGAGATTTGATCATGAAATATTTTCTACGGTCATTCTCTCCCTTCCGCTGATTCAAGAAGGGCAGTTGTCAGTTTCTGGCGAAAGAATGTGCACAATACTGGTTAACCGCTTAGAGGACTAAGCCTGCCCAGTAAAAGTGTGGTTAGGTAAACTGACCACACTCAACATGACCCCATTGGGTTGACTGGGCCGTAAAACCTCAGCACAAACAAACAAACAACAATAACAATAGTTGACTTTTCACGGAAAATTTGATAAAATCATGGAGATCAGACTGCAATTTTCACGTCCAGTTGGTGTTTTTGAGGAAAGACCTGCAACGCAAATATAAAGCATGATTTTCTTAATAATCCAGTACAACTTTCGGGACATTGTTGTGTCTGTATTTCAAGCACAGAATGATTTTTGCATTAAAGTGAAAACGAGATGGCAACTGATTTTCAAACTAAACCACGCCTCCTGAAATTCATGGACTGATTGGAACTATTTTGGTAGGAAATCATAACGGCTGAATGTGAAAATTCAAAGGTAAAACATGAATCAAAATGTAATAAACAGTTTATTTGTTTGTTTTGATCGATTATGGAGAAATAATTCCCGCGTGTTCTAAGGCTTTTCTGTAAAAAACTCGTTCGCTTCGCTCACTCCTTTTTTACGAGAAAGCCTTAGAACACTAGTGAATTATTTCTCCGTAATTGATCAAAACAAAGAAATAAACTCTATATCATTTGTCTGATTTTAATAACATTTGTGCACTATTTTGGTCCCTCATGCGAGGCAGGTGTGGTAGTAAAATTGGGGCTGTAGGGTACAGTTTGTTAGAGTTATGTCCCTTTGTAATTCTACCAATGAAATATGTCTATGTATTTTGCTTTATATAACATCTAACCTTTTTTTTTTTTTTTTATAAAATTTGTACCAATTTAGTCCTTGCAAGACAGGTGTGATAGAAAAGTATGGGATGTAGGGTCAGGTTTGTTAGAGTTATGCCCTTTGTAATTCTTACAGTTAAATATGTATTTTGCTTAATAATTTCCATACTACTGGTATATGTCTAATCTTGTTATAATTTATTCAAGTCTTAGTCCCTTAAGCAAGAAAGATGTGAAAGAAAAAAAAGGGCTGTGAGGTTGAGTTTGTTAGAGTTATGGCCCTTTGTAATTCTTAGAATTATATATTGCTTAATAAAAGGTATATAATAATATACCGTTTATCTGACTATGAAAACATTCATACAAAACTTGGTCACTTGTGGAAGCCAAATGTGACAGGAAACTTCAAAGAAGGGGCTGTGGGGTCAGGTTTGTAACCATTTTGCCCCTTTGTAATTATTATAGTTAGATATGTATTTTGCTTTGTAACTTCTATACCTTTTGTGTGCTGTTGATAAAATTGATATCACACTTGGTCCCTCATGCAGGACAGGTGTGATAGGGAAATATGGGCTGTGGGCTCAGGTTTGTTAGAGTTATGGTCCTTTGTACTTCTTGATAATTAAACTTCTATGCCTTTGTACTTATCTTCATAAAATTTTTACCTCCGTAGGTCCCTCATTCAATGTTTGTGTGTGTGTGTGTGTGTGTGTGTGTGTTTGCATGCGTGTGTGTGTGTAGCAACATATAACCATATCACAATCAGTAGTCCATCTGACTGCAGATGCAGGGGTTGCAAGTTTGAATGCCAGCTCTGTCACATAACTTTCATTGGGATTGATCATGAAATCATTTCTATCGTGATTTTCTTCCGCTGATTCATGAAGGTCAGTTGTCAGCAACTGGCAAAAGTATGTGCAGAATAACTGGTTAAACCACTGAGAGGTCTAAGCCTCTCCAGGAAAAGTCTAAGTTAACTGACCAGCTTGACATGACCTCAACAGTGTTGACTTAGCCGTGAAACACAAACTCAAGGCAGGAGATTGGAGAATAGGGGCTGTGGGGTCAAGTTTATTTAGAGATATGCCCATTTGCAATTCTTACAAATATGTCCTTCTCATTTGAAACCTGGTGAGAATGCCCAGGTCTTTTCTTCATGAAAAAATATATTGTGAAAATCCTTAAGAAGTGCCTCACACAGGGGCATAGTGTTTTACAAACACATTTCTAGTTAAAACTTTCTTCAGTATTTCTTTGTGTTCACCATGTGAAAAGAAAATTAAGGCTGACAGGGCAAGTGACTCAAACAGTGTTCACACCCTTAGCATGTGCAAACAGAGGAAAAACTAAATATGGAGATATCCAAGCAAGGCTACAATCAAGGAAGACAGCCCACCCAAGACACCACAGGCCCTAGGGGAACCTTTAAAACCTTTAAAAACCTTTAATTTTGTTGAAATCCTTTAAAAACTTTAATTCGGCTGAAAAACCTGTAAAAACCTGTGTTTTGATGAGAAAACCTTTATATTTGGCAATTTGTAAATGCAAAAGAAGGGCAGAGGAAATATGTAGCATTTCATAACAGCAAATTATAGTTCTGTGACTGAGATTCATATGTTCCTAAACAGAAATGCAAGTTAATATTGTCATTACCATTTAAAGATAAAAATATCAGATTTTCTCGGCAATTTTTCTCCCTATTTTGCTTGAGAGGTGATGGCGCGGGGCTCTTTTGCTTGGGATCTGGCAAGAAATTTAACTGTTAAATGCTCTTTATTTTGTACAAAATCCATCCTGAAACACCTTTATTTGGCCAAAAATAGCCTTTATAAAAACCCTTTATTTTTAAGAGAGCCTGCTAGGGGTCTGACACTAGATAACTAAACAAAACAGCCCCTTGTTGAAAACAGAACAAACAAAGAAAGATAAACAATAAAGTTTCTGGATGGCCGAGTGGTTAGCACTCTAAATTTTGAATCACTAGGTCCCAGGTCCCGGCCGAATTTAGCTCATGACTGGCAATTCATTGCACAGAGCCTTACAGCATCACCCTTTCATTGTCTCGATATGCCTTAAATAATATTGAAAGGGATGTCTAGATATGACTGAAATTATATTGCAAGGGACGTAAAAGACCAACACTCATCATCGTCAACAGACAAACAAAGCTAGAACAAATAAACAAAGATTGCCAAAGAGGCACTGCAACAGAAGTACTGTCTTTGAACGGCCAACAGCAAAACTGTTGGGAGGCTAACCCACTGGTCTGGAAAGAACATACTTAAGCAGTTTGGTCATAGCATTCACTATCCATTATCTTTTTGTGTGAGAAGACTTATCAGATTACCTGAATATGCATGCAGTTTTGAAAGAGCGTGCTTGTTATGAAGTCTATATCAGTTTACTACAATGTATGAAGAGCTCTGTAATAGGTATGCCAGTATGCAAAGTCCAGATGTTGTTCCAGCAGTGAAGATCCTGGCCAGATTTACAACTTTTCATGGCCCTTTAAGGGCTAACTCCTGTTATAATCAGAAAGAGGTTGGAAATTCAAGTCAGTCTTAACACTTGCACAGTTTTGTTTTGCTAACTTATTTTTTTGAACAATATACTATATTTTCAGGACATTTTGGAACAAACACCATGACATACTTCCGCTTTCTACGCTGGCTGATGTTTCTGAACCTATTCATTGCCATTATAATGCTGGGAATTACTCTTGCTCCTTTCCTGGCCTTGAAACCATCAAAAGATCCTGATTTTGTCTCAGCTGTGAATGCTTGCCAGTCAGAGTACCACTTCCTGGCAAGTGTGTTCAGCCAGAATTACACAGATGTGGTCAAGGCTGCAAGAGAAAAGGAGTCCAATTTTCAGAAGGTTCTTGATGTTCTACAGGGCACAGTAAGTGACAGAGACCTTTTAGGCTTTAATAATTTCAGATACTTTAAATGTCTTAAAATTTTGTATCCAAAGATTTTGACAAACTGGCATATGCAAACAGTGCAGACACAGACCAGACTGCTCCTGATCAGGGTCTACACTGTTTGCCATTCCACTAAATATTTTAGAAAGCAACTGCGTAAAAGTCAAGATTTAGGCCCAAAACTTATAGAATAAAATGCTTTAGGACATTTGCTACATAACTGTATCTTGGCATTTGCAGATGATAAAGGATGATTGCAGAAACTATAAAGCTTTATTTTCTGAAAAAAAGATGGAGGATAAAGCTTTATCCTCTGAGAAAAAGGTGCACGATGGTGGTTGGAAAGTTTGATAGTCAATATAAATCATCTCTTAACCCTTGCCATGCAGAATAAATTAAGATGCCATGCCCACTTCTAATTTTCAGCCAATCAGGTTACTTGATCCAGGTTGTTGATACAAATTCACGTTTAATGACAAACTGAGCAGATCCAGATCATTTGACTTCAGAAGCCAACTGCTTCTTCAGAAGCCAATTGATCTGGATCTGCACTGCTTGCAAAGGCAGGGCATAGCCAGGTTCAGCAGGACTAGAGTTAAGATGATTGTATGTTTGTCCAACCCTATTTTTAGGACAGTAAAATGTCAGACCAAAAAAAAAAAAGCTGCTAATATTTATGTTATACTGATTATGTTAAAGGGGCATGGATACGCTTGATAGATTTTCTGCCATATTTTATCAGGGAGATAATGTTTGTAACTTTCTCTGCTCTCTTAAACACCGGTCTGACTAGGGGTCTACACTGAAACAAAAGAATTTGCTTCAGGAGCAAATTCTTTAGTTTTGGATAGGCCTCTTTTTCAAACCAGTACAAAAATAATGTAATTTAATATTACTACAGACTGTTGTTTTCTTCGGTCTTGTCATCAGTATTTAAGTATGTTTGATTCTCCTTTAGTCATTTCTAAATTGTAAAAATATGAAATAAGTTTGTAAAACAAATATTGTGTAACAAATTTGTAAAAAAGTTGGTATTGTATTTGCACCTCATGTTGTTATATGTTAAGAATGGGTATTTGGTGATAATTCTGGGTTAATTTTTCTTATTTCTTCATAACAACATGTGTTCATAAAAACGTGTTGTAGGTACTTTTTCTTCTAATGAGTACCCACAACATATGTTTTTATGGAGAACTGGAGAAAATTATCCCATAATTATCACCAAATACTCCTTAACAATTCCTCTGATATAACTTGAAAGTATCAAATAAACTTCATATAACAATTTATTTCACGATAGATTTTCATCATCTGCTCTAGGGCTGGTTAGGGAACACAGAGGTATTTTATGGCAGCTACTTCAACCGTACAGTCAGTGTACCAATAGCAGGAGAGCGTGTTTATAATATGAACTTGGCATATATATTTGCTGTGGGGACCGTCTTTCTACTTTGTTTCGTACTCCTGGTCAAAAAGTAAGTCTAATGTGCAAATTAACCCATAAAGCAACAGCAGCAAATGGCATATACTAATTTTTTTTGTTATTCTTTTTTTCAAGAAATAAGCCTCATTTTCTCAAAATAAATAAATAAATTTGCGGCAAAAAGACTCGGATTAAAGATGTTTGTTTCTTTGTGTTGAGGTTTTACGGCCCAGTCAACCCAATGGTCAGTTTACCAAACCACACTTTTACTGGGCAGGCTTAGTCCTTTAAGCAGTTAACCAGTATTGTGCACATTCTTTCACCAGAAACTGACAACTGCCTTTCTTGTATCAGAGGAAGGGAGAGAATGACCATAGAAAATACTTCATGATCAAATCTCCACAAAAGAATGTTGCTGACCTGGCGGGGGTCAAACCTGTAACCTCCTGATCACCATTCAGAAGCGCATCCAACTGAGCCACCGAGGCCGGCGACAAAAAAGATGTAGTTGGTTCTGAGTTAGCATCTTCTGTCTATCTGAAGAAGCACAGTGTTTATTGCTATCTACAGGGCCCCTAGAGAATACTTGGATAAGATTGTACAGGTAGGCAGATGAAGCTGAGCCTTGATTGGATGCACCTGTAAAGACTCGTAGCTCCAGATAAGATGGCGTAACTACATAATATTTTTCTTATTTTTCTTCACAAAAACATATGTTGTGGGTACTCATTAGAAGCGCCTAAGCGAGGCGCTTCTAATTGAGTACCCTCAACATATGTTTTCATGGTGAAATAAGAAAACTATCACTACTTTATGGTTGAAAAAGCCACCTTATCTATAGCTGTGAAGGTACATAAACTCCTCTTGTGGCTCATTTTTTTAGTCAATGTTTTCGGGGTCATAATGCAGATTGGCTCAAAGCTTCATATTACCTGTGCGTCTATGCTGTCTTATAGAATCATAGAAGACTAACAATACATAGAGAAACAGTAAATACTCTGTTCAGACTGTACAGATTTGAAGATTATCCTGAGATTTGGTGACCATATTTACCATAAGTATTCAGACAGAGAGGCCTGAGCTGAATCAGATGCTGCAGAATGTGGCTTTTGGGCCTGCACTGTTTGCCACTCACCCAACTGTTATTTTAGACATATCAACAGATAGTAAGACCTCCATGTGAACTGAACAAATATATGTTTTTACCATTATGGTCCTCTTGTTTGCTAATATAATGCAAATATTCCTGTTACTGAAAACCCCCTATGGTTGTATAGCTCAACGAAGCTCTTGTTGTTAAATGTTATGTAGTCAAGTCCCTACCATTGACCATTTCATATGGCGACAGCTCCCAAGGGATGTCCGTTCCACTGATGTACAGTTGCAAAAGGCTATTGGACAAATGGCCCAATGTATGGTGCCCTTAATACAAGCCCTGGACCATATTCAGTCCAACAAAGTACTAGATTGGAATATTCTTAAGACACTCACAGGAGATACATTTAAGCTAATGGCCCACAGCATTGCGTCCAATAATAAAACAAGGAAGGATAAGATACAATATGCTTTAATGCCAAAATACAAGATTATAGCCAGCAAGTCTACTCCTTCAGCAACTAACCTTTTTGGAGATAAAATCAAGGAAGAAATCAAATCCCTTAATGAGAAGACAACTACCATTGCCACAACATCTAGACAATCTTTTTTACAAAGGAGGGGGGGTCACAACCATTTCAGCAATCAAAACAAGTCCAGAGGTGGCCCCCCGTTCAAGGGGTATCACGACAGATCTCGGCAGTGGCAAGACAAGAGGTTCAGGCAATCCAACAAAAGAGGCCTGGGACACAACAGCAACAAAAAGTGATAGCACAGGATGTAAGTTTTCCTTACTCACTGTCTGTTTCCAATACAATGGAAAACTTCGTGGCTGGGAAAACCAGGTTTCATTTAAATAACTGGGAAAAACTGACTAAAGATAAATGGAATCTCCAGACAATCTGTGGCAATCATGTAGAACTTGAGAGTACACCATGTCAAAAATATTCCAAAGCCACTTAAATTTGATAAACCTGAGGCAGAAAAGATTTCTAATGAAATCAGCAGATTTTTGAATTGTAAAGTTATTGAGAAAGTACATGACTCAGACAACAGTGAGTACATATCCAATATTTTCACTCGACCAAAGAAAGATGGTAAAGTTAGAGTAATTCTAAATCTTAAACAATTTAACACTGATTGTATGGAGAATATACATTTTAAGATGGAAACATTAAAACATGCTGTTGAATCTATGCGCCGTGACTGCTACTTTGCATTGGTGGACATATCTGAAGCTTTTTATTCAATACCCATCAGAAAAGAAGATAGAAAATTTTTCAGATTTTATCACAGAGGGGTTAAATATCAATTCACAGCCTTGGTCATGGGATTAACAACCTCACCCCGTGTGTTTACAAAGATAATGAAACCAGTTTTTGCCCATCTTCGTGCCCGGGGGTTCATGAGTTCAGCCTACATAGATGACTCGTGCTTACAAGGGACCTCAAGATCTGAGTGTCAGAATAATGTGGTTGCTACGGTTGAACTTATGGATTCTCTAGGACTGACTGTTCATCCAAAGAAATCAGTTTTGATTCCACGCATCATGGAGTCATGGAAAAAGTCAACAAAAGAGCAATACAACATCTATATTAAAAAATGGATTTCTTTCTGTGGGACACATATCGATCCCATTCAACCCACTGTAAATAATATCTTAGCATTTTTTGTATCCTTGTTCAGGAAAGGTGTGAAGTATAGTGTTTTTCAGACTGCAAGGGCAGCAATCAACAATTTTACCAGTATATGTAGTGGAACAGATTTCAGCACCCATCCACTGATAAAACGTTTCATGACTGGTGTATTTGCCAAAAGACCTAGTCTGCCCAAATATACAAGTATTTGGGATGTTAATATTGTTCTTTCGTACATTAACAGAATGGAAAACACCACTTTGTTCCAGTTATCCTGTAAATTGTGCATGCTTTTTCTTTTATTAACTGCGCAACGGTGTCAGACGTAACATTTGATTCAAACTGATGACATTGAGTTTAAGGATGACACTTGTCTTGTTCACCCTAATCATTTATTAAAGCAATCAAAGCCAGGGCATCATTTAGAATGTATAGTACTGAAGGAGTATAAAGAAAATCAGAAACAATGTATAGTTCAAACTTTAAAAGAATACCTTCATCGTACAGCAGTTTTAAGAAGTGCAGAGACAAAGTTATTATTAAGTACACAACAGCCTCACAAGGCGGTTTCTCAGCAAACTTTGTCTAGATGGGTAAAATCATTAATGATAAAAGCTGGTTTAAATAATAGGTTTGGAGTACACAGCACTAGGGCAGCTTCCACATTCGCTGCAAGGCTTAATGGTGTTTCTTTACCAATAATAATTAAAACTGCTGGATGGAAAAATGCTCAAACTTTTGCTCGTTACTATCATAAGACAATTGAGACAGCAGAATCATATCAGGAAGCTTTTCAGAGAGGGAAGCAAATGACAAATGATTAGGTTGCATAATTATTAACAGTGAATAAATCTGCAGTTTAGTTTACATATATATAAATGCTTCCTTGCTTATTTCTTTCTGTTTACGTCCTAAAGAATCAACTCTAAAATCTCTGTGGGGTCCACAAAAGGGGATATGCAGTTGATAAAATGGGAAGATTAAACAAGACTTACCTTCAAGGATGGGAAGTTGAAGTTTGATTGATATTTTATCAACTGCAAACCACTTTTGGGATCACACACCCTCCCTTCCCTCCCTTGTTATTTATTGATTCTTCAGACCTTTGTTATGCAACTGGCCATGTGTACTCATGGTCCAGTCGCAATAGCTCTAAAGCCTGATTTTGGATGCTGACTTAGCTATGTCATCTCTGTGTGATCCCAAAAGTGGTTTGCAGTTGATAAAATATCGATCAAACTTCAACTTCCCATCCTTGAAGGTAAGTCTCGTTTAATCTTCCTATTATGTAGTGTTTCACTTGCAAGTGTTTTTCTTTTAAGTTATAGATATATTCAGTTAAGTTTGGGTAACGGAGTTACCACCTTTTTTTGGGAAAGGGTTGCCAAATCTGCTTGCCATCTGCTCTTTTTGTGGCTGTTTAATTGTATTTGTTTGTCTTTCCTTTTGATGTTGAGAACTTGATGTTGATCTAATTGTATCAATCCCTGAGTTCACTTATTTACTTTGTTCAAAATTTAGGAGAAGTATGGTAAGTTAAGATGGATGAGTATCTCAGGTAAATATTTTATTTACATATGCCCAAATGCCTTTTTTGTCTTTTTGTTTGATACTTTTTTTAAGAAAATGGATATCAATACAGAAAGCAAAAGAGTATTTTTATGCTCTCACCACAATGTGGAGGAGGGCATATAGTTTTACCCTAATTCAGACGTACATCTGTGAGTCCGTCCATCTCTCCATTTGTACATGTGTCTGTCTGTCACACTGCATATCTCTGCAACTCCTGCTACAGTTTTCAAGGTAATGGTTTGAAACTTGTAACTCACGGCATAGTAGAGTTGGTGTCTCTGCAACTTCTCCTACAGTTTTCAAGATAATGATTTGAAAATTGCAGCAAAGTAAGAATATAGGCTAGGCATGTGCATAAGGGTCAGAGAACTCTGATCAAATTTTTATTGCTAGAGTTACATACCCTTGATTTACTAGAAATATGGCCTTACACACATGGCATCTTCTGCAACTTCTCCTGCAGTTTTCAAGATAATGATTTGAAACTTTGAGCAAAGTAAGAATATAAGCTTGACATATGCATAAGGGTGACAGAACTCTGATCAATATTTTATTGCTAGTTACATACCCTTGATTTACTAGAAATATGGCCTACACATGGCATAGTAGGGTTGGTGTCTCCCCAACTTCTACACTTTTCAACATAATAATTTGAAACTTGCAGTAATGTAAGAATATAGGCTGAGCATGTGCATAAAGGTCACAGAACTCTGATTAAATAGTTATTGCTAGAGTTAAATACCCTTAATTTACTTAGAAATTTTGCTGTAAACAGCCAAACTGGCGGTAGCAGGGACATTCATCCTCTTTAGACATCTTCTAGTTTAAATTTTCCTCAGTCATTGCTTGCTCACTCACTTATTTAGACATAACTTCAGATAAGGCACTTTTTCAACCAAAAAAGTACTGATATTTTTCTCATTTCTTCATGGAAACATGTTGTGGGTACTCATTAGAGTCACCTCATGGAGGCACTTCTAATGGGTACCCACATCATAGGTATTCATATAGAAATAAGAAAAAAATATTATGTGGATACCCCATCTCCTCATATCTAGATCTATGCAAATTATGCTTCCTAAGAATCCTATCACTTACAACAGATTGAAAAAAAAAAAGCCAGAAGTAATGTTTAAATGCATCCTATATGCAAAACATCTATTCCAGTTTGATGGACAATAACCATTTTGGCATGAAAAAGGACTACTATATGTAATTAAGCTCTCTCAATATTTACGATAAATACACTAGTTTTCTGACATTTTGAAACATATTTCATCTGAAAACAATTGCTTTAATGAGAAATATTTCTGTGAAAATTTACTTGAAGGCCTCTGTGAAAAGTTACTGGAAGGCCTGCGCTATTTTTCAGTTCAGCCAAGGGTTTGAAGGAGGGTGTGTTGAATTCTTCTGGAGGAACTATAACCTTATATTGCAATAAAGTGTTTGGTGCCTGGGACTATTGTATATCCATGGAGAAGACAGCTGTAATTAGACATAAAAACATCTTACAAGTTCTACAGGTTCTTTTTCTATGTTCTTTAACGCTTAGCACTCAGCAGACAACATATTATCTCCAGGAAAACAGGTTTTGACATTTGCAATTATTGCCCTTATGTGGGAGTAAAATGATGATTTGTTTACTTGAGGCAGGTAATATTGCCTGAGGATGAAGCTCGAGGGCAATATCACCTATCGAGGGTGAACAAATCATTACATTACCCCCGCCCCCTACAAGGGCAATAATTGTTTAATGTAGCAGTACATAAGGATTACAGAAAGGGCAGAGTGGGGGCATCGGTGTCTCATGAACACTGTTTTTAGTTGACAGTTTTTATACCCTGCCACATGATAGCAGGGATGGTTTCACGTTGGTCGTCTGTGTGTCGGTCTGTTGTATGTACATCTGTCTGTCTATATATTCATTTCCTGATGATAACATGAGTAAATACAAATGGATTTTCACCACGCTTGGTATGTGCATTGATATTGTGAAAATCTGGTTTAAGATTTCTAATGGGAAAATTTCGTCAGTTTTTGAGTTATCTGCCCGCCACAATCTGCTTTTTCCTTTCTGGACAAATATTGTTTAGGTATCAATGGATTGTCACCAAATTTAGTATGTGCATTGATATTGGAGAGATCTTGTTTGGGAGTGCTAATGAGCAAATTTCATCAATTTTGCTGGGTTTCTGCCCACCACTTGATGATGGCCGGGTATTATCGTTTCACACTTTTATTTTCCAAGGGTGATGATTTGAATGAAACATTAATCCTTATTTTCTGGGAAAAGGAAGAAACGGATTTGATGTCTGCTGATATGGATACAGCAGGTTAAAGGTTAAGTGAGCATTGTCCTCACAACTGTGTTATATATATATACATAACAAGGGGTATAACCTACATCATATATAACAGTGAAAAAGACTATAGATTGTTGCGAAAAGGGCCCGTACAAATGGTAAGTTGCGCTCGTTTGCTTTTTGTTTTTGTGACAATAACCAGGATAGGCTCAGCGTATGTAGCGAGAAAAGGCATTTATATTGGCAAATTTGATTAATGAGTATATTGTCATTGATGAGAACACTCACGTACAATTTCTTACAAGATTATTAGAATATTGTGCTTGAGTGGTCTAAAAATGATAATACGGTAGTTCATCAAATCTACAAATATAAGTATTTTCATCCTAGTTGCATATGCTGAGCTATTCTTATTTTCATCTAAACATCAAAAATAATAATAAAAACAAGTAACTGGTTTGAACAGCCGTTTTCGCAGAAATCTATAGTCTTTTTCAATGTTTGAAATGACGTAGGTTTCTCTCCTTGTAAAACACAGTTAACACAGTTAATCTGATTTCATTGCTTATGGAAATATTTCACTCTAGAATTCACTTTCAGACCGAGCGTGAGCTCTTGCTTAAGATACTCAAGATTACAGATTGTGTGTATATAATTCCTCTATATTATCAGGCAGTTGTACGGTAAATGATATAAAAAAAATGATCTTTTTATTCATATGTTGCCTAAATGAAATATTGTTCGTTTGTGTTTGTTTCTATGCTCTTGTCAGAGAAGCCGGTGTTCAAAATGATTTTTCAACAGTTACCATATTTGTTTTACTATCTTCTGTTTCAGTCAGAACTTGAGTTTCAGAGACTGCAGTGGAAGAAAGAGGGTCGTACAACAAAAGAAAAGGCCAAGCTGTACTTTATACGCCTTATTGTCAACATCCTTGTCATTGCTGTTCTCTCTGGTTCCCTCTACCTTATTTATGTCTGCTTCACAAATGATAATCTCTTAAAGGTAAATATAATTTGTCAATCTTGACCTTTTTAACCATTGTCATGCTGAATAAGTTAATGCCATGCCTACTTCTAATTGCCAGCCAATCAGATTGAGATTACTAAATACAGGTTGTTGATACAAATTCACTTTATGGCAAAAAGTGCAGAAGCCAGATCAGTTGGCATCTTCAGAAGCCAAATGATCCGGATCTACGCTGTTTGCAAAGGTGGGGCATATCTGGGTTCAGCAGGTGCAGATTTAAAAATAAGCACATGACAAAGTGATGATTAATAAGCTTGGTAGTTTATTAGAAGAGACTAGTTTCACATTGTTGTGGGCATGCTCCAAACTGCCCAGGTAAGTCTCGAATCAGCGTTATCTCAGCGGGATTACAATCGAAGGGACAATCCTCAATACGCTGCATATTAGAATGGTGCTTGAAGATCATAGATGGGAGCACATCAATTAAATACAACAAAATAAATAATAGAATTGTCTTCCTTGTAGGTGTCAAACTGGATTTTATTGCTTCATTAAAGTAGTATTGATAGTCAAAATACTGCTGAGGGACTTAAAATAAAAGAAAGCTTTCGTAAACCACAAGCTGAACTTCCATATTCATGCATGTCATTATGCCCCCAACTTCGAAGAAGTTGGCAGGGCATATTGCTTCTGGGGTGTTCATCCATCCTTCCGTTTGTCACATGGTTTGATGCATAGCATTACTTTAGACATGTGCATGCTACTGTTTTGAAATTTCTTATATGGATTCCTCATGAAGAAATAGCTGAAACGTAATTTTTTCTCCACAGGATTATGCCCCTTTCCTGAGTTATTGCTCTTTGAAAAAATATGGATGCAATCTTGTCAGCAAAATATCTTAAAAAAACTATTGAAGCTAGAGCCTTGAAAGTTAATGAATAGACTGGTAGTGATGAGTAGATCCGATTTACTTTTGAATAAAAATTCTGAAAAATACTTCATGAGTTATGGCCCTTTGTAATTTTGGGCATTTTTACCCTGTCAGCAAAATATCTCAAAAACTGTTGGAGCTAGAGCCTTGAAACTTGATGAATTGATTGGTAATGATGAGGAGATGACCTGATTAACTTAAATTCTGAAAAATATTTCATGAGTAATGACCCTTTGTAAATTTGGGCATTTTTCTCTTGTCAACAAAATAACTAAAAAACTATTGAAGCTAGAGCCTTGAAACAATGAATAGATCGGTAGTAATGAGTAGACAACTGGATTATCTTTTGAACAAATTCTGAAAAATTCTTCATGAGTTATGGCCCTTTGTAATTTTGAGCATTTAAACTTGGAACTTGAAACTTGGTGAATTGACTCTTAATGGTGAGTAGATGACCTGATAAACTTTTGGATAAATTCTGAAAAATATTTCATGAGTAATGGTCCTTTGTAAATATGGGCATTTTTCCATTGTCAGCAAAATATCTAAAAAACTATTGAAGCTAGAGCCTTGAAACTTACTGAATAGATTGGTAGTAATGAGTAGATGATCTCTTTAACTTTTGAACTAATTCTGAAAAATAATTCATGAGTTATAGCCCTTTGTAATTTTGGGCATTTTTACCTTGTCAGCAAAATACCTCAAAAACTGTTGGAGCTAGAGCCTTGAAACCTTGTGAAATAATTGGTAATGGTGTGTAGATGATCTGATTATCTTCTGAATAAATTTTGAAAAATATTTCAAGAGTTATAGCCCTTTGTAAATTTGGGCATTTTTCCCTTGTCAGCAAAATATCTCAAATACTGTTGGAACTAGAGCCTCATAACTTGATAAATAGATTGGCAGTGATGAGAAGGAAATTGGAGGGCCTATTGTGTCTGGGCATAAGTAATGTTCCTTTGTAAATTTGGGCATTTTCCCTTGTCATCAAAGTATCTCAAAAACTGTTGGAGCTAGAGTCTCATAACTTGATAAATAGATTGGTAGTGATGAGAAGATGACCTGTTTAACTTTTCAATAAATTCTGAAAAATATTTCAGGAGTTATGGCTCTTTGAAGATTGGGCCATTTTTACTTTGTATTACCTTTAGAGGCAAGCATAATGTTGGGGGCATAGTTTTTTACAAACACAGTTTCTAGTTTCCATTTATTTCTGTGTAAAAACAAGGTTCATCTATATATAAATGAAATACGTAAGATTAAAATTTATTTTTTGCACTAACATACAAACAGAAACCATCAACTGAACTGTGTGATTTATATTTTATACCCAAAATATACTGAGGATACGATCGTCGAATAACCATAGTTTTTTACTATTTATATGATTTATTTTTTATACCCGAAATATCCTACTAAGAACTATGGAGAGTTTGTCACTATTATTTATAATCACCATGAAATAAGTAAATGTTCTGTCTGTATCAGAAATTTGTCTCTCATTTTAATGTTCCATTTCTTTCAGTCATTTTCAGGGCTTCTGCCTTATTTCATGTATTGTCCTAAGTTATTGTCTCTTTCGTCACACCCAGTAGTCTCGTAAGGGGTAGCCAGTAGTTATGCACTCAAAATCTTTACGTAAACACGCAAATACCTGTCTTTTCTGACGCAGAAATGAAAGTTGTTGGGAATAGCATTGTCCGATTTTTATCACCCGACCAATAGCTTCGAAGGATATAGCAATCAGCATGGCACCTGTGCCCCTGTTTTTCCGTCCATAGACGCTTCCTTGTGCGCTCCATAACTTTGATACCCTTAGAAATATTTTGATAATATTTGGTAGGAATGTAGAGGAGGACCAGTAGGCATGTCATGTGCAAGAGAGACAACTCTCACTATCTGCTTTCCATAGTTATCTCCCCTGAAGCCGAAATCTTGTACAGGTCATAAATCCCATACTCTTTAAGATAATTTGATAATATTTTATAGAGATGAAGAGGAGGACCAGTAGGCATGTCACGTGCAAGAGAGACAACTCTTACTTTCTTTGTTTTGTTATTATCTCCCCTGAAGCAGAAATCGTAGATGCATCCTTGTGCGTTCCATAACTTTGATACCCTTAGACATATTTTGATAATATTTGGTAGGAATGAAGAGGAGGACCAGTAGGCGTGTCGTGTGCAAGAGAAACTCTCACTATCTTAGTTATGTCAGTCCGTCTGTAGACACATCCTTGAGCGCTCCATATTTTGATACCCTTAGACATATTTTGATAATATTTGGTAGGAATGTAGAGGAGGTCCAGTAGGCGTGCAAAAGAGACAACTCTCACTATCTTTTTTATGTAGTTATCTCCCCTGAAGCCGAAATCTTGTGCAGGCCATAACTCTCATACTGTTTGAAATAATTTGATAATATTTGGTAGGGATGAAGAGGAGGACAAGTAGGCATGTCGAGTGCAAGAGAGACAACTCACTTTATTTGTTTTGTAGTTATCTCTCCTGAAGCAGAAATTGTAGACAGATCCTTGTACACTCCATGACTTTAATACCCTTACATATATTTTGGTAATATTTGGTAGGAATAAAGAAAAAGACCAGTAGGCACATGCAAGAGAGACAACTCTCTTTTTCTTCGTTAAGTAGTTATCTCTCCCTGAAGCTAGAATCTTTGCAGGCCATAACTCCCATACTGTTTCAGATAATTTGATAATATTTGATAGGGATGAAGAGGAGGACCAGTAGTCATGTCGTGTGCAAGAGAGACAACTCTCACTTTCTTCATTATGTAGTTACGTCCCCTGAAGTCGAAATCTTGTGCAGGCCATAACTCCCATACTGTTTCAGATAATTTGATGATATTTGATAGGGATGAAGAGGAGGACCAGTAGGCATGTCATGTGCAAAAGAGACAACTCTCTTTGTTTTGTAATTATCTCCCCTGAAGCCGAAATCTTGTGCAACCCAAAACTCCCATACTGTTTGAGATAATTTGATTATATTTGGTAGGAATGAAGAGGAGGACCAGTAGGCATGTCCTGTGCAAGAGAGACATCTCTCACTTTCTTAGTTATGTTGTTGTCTCACCTGAAGCCAAAATCTTGTGCGGGCCATAACTCCAATACTGTTTGAGATAATTTGATAATATTTGGTGGGGATGAACAGGAGGACCAGTAGGCATGTTACGTGCAAGAGAGACAACCCTCTTTTTATTTTTTATGTAGTTACCTCCCCTGAAGCAGAAATTGTAGATCCTTGTGCGTTCCATTACTATGATAACATATTTTGATCATATACAGTAGGAATGAAGAGGAGTAGTAGGCATGTAGCGTGCAAGAGAGACAACTCTCATTTTCTTTGTTATGTAGTTATCTGCCCTGAAGCGGAAATCTTGTGCAGGCCATAACTCCCATACTGGTTACCTGCAGTTGAATGTTTAATGATTTTTGGCGCTGCAATAGTTTATAAACCGATTAAACGGAACAGTCCGAAAATCTCCAAATGGACCGCATGTGCGAAACAGGAACTTTACGGCGCAAAATTCGAAAAATCCGGCGTGCGATTTTTTTTCTCACTCCGGGACTTTTGATGCGATTTCTTGCAAAAAAAATGCGAGAGTATTGCCAAATCGCGCCAGAAAATGATCCCTGCTGTATTGAGAGACTTGTGCTAAACAATCGCCGAATCAAAGTTGCCAAACTTGCTCCAGAATGTGGTATTTCTAATGGAAGTGTTTACACTATAATCCATGAACATTTAGGCATGTTAAAAGTATCTGCCAGGTGGGTACCCAGAAACCTGAACATGCAAGATCGTCAGCAAAGGGTGGAGTCAAGTCAAGAACTTCTGGAAGTGTACAATGCCAATCCAGAAGACTTTCACACTCGTCTTGTAACAGGAGATGAAACATGGCTTCACCACTGGGACCCAGATACTAAAAAAGAGTCCATGCAATGGAAGCGCCCTGGCACAGCCCCGCCTAAGAAATTTCGTACCCAACCATCAGCCAGCAAGGTAATGGCCACGGTGTTTTGGGACTCCAAAGGGATTATATTGATAGATTACAAGCCTGTTGGTACTTCAATTACAGAAGAATACTATGCCAATGTCATTAAACAATTTAGGGTTGCTATTAAAGAAAAACGAAGGGGAAAGCTAGCTGCTTGTGTCCTTCTTTTGCATGATAATGCCCCTGTGCACAGGTCCAGAGTTGCACAAGCGGCTATTCGTGAGTGCAAGTTTGAGCAGTTAAATCATCCGCCATACAGTCTAGACCTGGCCCTAAGTGATTATTTTCTGTTTTGAAATTTGAAGTCCCACTTGCGTGGAACGAGATTTCGGGACGATTATGAGCTCAAGGCTGCTACAGAGGCTTGGTTTGAGGACCAAATAGACGACTTTTATTTCAAAGGCATAGACTGCTTAAAAGAAAAATGGGCCAAATGCATTGAAGTAAAGGGGGATTATATTGAAAAATAATGTTGAATCCATCTTCCAATCTGTGAGTTAAACCCCGAGTTCTACAAACTTATTGAACTACCCTTGTATCAGGTCAAATAGGAGTGTTGCATGCAAGATGGACACCTCTTGCTTTGTTCCTTTTTCTGGTTATCTATCCTGAACAAATTTCTAAGCCAAATTCTTGTGTACTCCATAACTTCTTAATGGTTTGAAATATTTTGATAATATTTGGTATAGGCATAGATTAGGACTAGTAGGCATGTCACATTCTAGTTGACTCCCCTGAATAAATTTCTAAGCCAAATTCTAGTGCTCTCTGTAACTTCTTATTGGTTTGAAATATTTTGATAATATTTGGGAGAGGCAAAGATAAGGACCAGTAGGCATGTAATGTGCAAGAGTGACATCTCTCACTTTTTGTTATGTACTTATCTCCCCTGGAGCTGAAATCTTGTGCAGGCTATGACTCTTATGTTGTCTGGGATATTTTGATATTTTTGTGGGACATGTATCAAGTCAAGTTGCAGTGTCACATGCAAGAAGGACAACTTTTGCTTTGTTCTTTTTCTTCTACACTCCACTGAATAAGTTTCTAAGCCAAACTCTTGTACACTCAGTGACTTCTTAATGGTTTCAAATATTTTGATAATATTTTGTAGAGGCATAGATAAGGACCAGTAGGGATGTCACATGCAAGAAAGACAACCACTGCCGTGGTTGTTTTCTAGTTACCTACTCTGAATGAATTTCTAAGCCTAATTCTTGTGTATGTGGTTTGAATTATTTTGATAATATTTGTAGAGGCATAGATGAGGACCAGTAGGCATGTTGTGTTCAAGGGTACTCTCACTTTCTCCATTATGTACTTATCTCCCCTGATGCCGAAATCTTGTTCAGGCCATAACTCCCATACTGTTTGAGATAACTTGATAATTTTTGGTAGGGACATATATCAGGTCAAGTATGCGTGTCACATGTGAGAAGGACAACTTTTGCTCTGTTGATTTTTTACTCCAATAAACATATAGCAAGTACCTTTACCTTTACAAGGCATTTAATTTTGCAATTATTTCTGATTATGTACACTCACAAATTCAAAGTATTTGCAAGTATTGTGTATTCTGTACAAATAATCACATCAGAAATCATTAATAAATGATTTTTGAAAAAAAATAAAAAAAAAATAAAAGAACATGCAAAAATAAAATCATGTGCAGTATGGCTATTATTGTTTTCAATTATTATTTTGGTCACATTTCATACTATATTTGCATCTTTTTACTTGCTCTGTTTCGATATTTCCATATTTGATTGAAATATATCCCAAATTTAGAAATGGCAGTTTGGTTGGGGGATTTGCCATCTCTTCTGATGGCTATTTTTCAAAATATGTCTCTGAAATTGACTAAAAATCAATAAATCAGGAGAACTTGCCTGTTTGTTGACATTTGGATGTCTCGTAAGTCATAGCCGGAAGTTCACGTAAAGATTTTGAGTGCATAACCACCAGCTACCCCTTGCAAGATTACCAGGTGTGTTTCATACAATCATTTCAAAGATTAACACACGTGTTTTCATGACATGTAAGTGAGCCGAAGCACAAAAAAATTAATAAGATAATCTATGCACCAAGCGAAGACTCAGATCAGCCTAACCATTCGTTCCATAGAGTCAGTAATCATTGTCATTAAGAAAAAAAGAACAAACGTTTTGGGTAAATACCATCCACTGAACTTACAATGAAAACTGATCAGGCTGGATGGATTCCTAAGCTGATCTGAGTCATCGCTAGACACAGGTCAGTTTGCTGGTATTATCATGTGGCACTTCAAACCTGTCCCATCTCATGTTAAGCTTCTTTAAAGCCCCCTGGGTTTGCTTTGAAAAACAATAGAATGCTGCCTAATTGGAAGGAGGCCTTTACTTGGGCGCATGCTTCTCATTTGGCAGGTGTTTGGTTAGTTGATTTAGGTGTTAAATCATCCATTTAACTACATTTTAGTGTCCTAATTTGCCAACAATGACCTCCTTATGGCATGGGCTCATGATTATAGAGCTTAAGAAATGCTTTGTTTATTATCAAAACATTTGAGAAAGAAGAGAATGTTGTTTTGTTTATGACAAATTTATATATTTATTTATTTATTTAAGTGTACTCTGCATGTCTTTACGATAAATGGGATCATTCATAAATTGATATCTAAGACAAAAGGCCGGGTCTAAATGTTTTATTACTCTAACTGCCATGAGAAACTTGATAGAAATCATTTACAAGATGTAAAACTATTGGAGTAAAACGTTTTAAAATTGACATTCAGTTAATAAGAAAGTACTTCAAAACTTCAGAAGGTCGATTAAAAGGTCTTGAAATCATCGTAACCTATATTATCAGTGCATCAGACTGGCTACTTGCTCCATCGTTTTATTACATGTACTTTATCGATTTTTCAATTGAAGAAGACCAGGTAAGGGAGATAACAATGTGAAAGGGATCTATGATCTCTAAAGGTGATTGATCTTAGGAGATGATTGTGATGGAATACCAGCACCTGTTCTCACGGAGAAAAGAAAAGTGTTTTAGAATGTCCTCTTGATAATGCTTAGCATGTTTGGTAAAAATTTCAGCTGACGGTATTTATGTCCCCGCCTACCGAAGGCTGGGGGGTCATATTTGATCCCGTTGGCGTCGGCATGGGCTTCAGCGTTGGCGTAAAACTTCTTGTCCACTCTGTAACTTTAATACCCTTGGGAATATTTTGATGATACTTGGTAGAAAGGTAGAACAGGACAAGACAACATGTCGTGTACAAGAACGACAACTCTGGCTTTCTTATTTTGGAGTTATTTCCCTTTGTTATGTTTGAAATTGATTTTGTGTCCATCTGTAACTCAAATACCCTTTGGATTATTTTGATGGTACTTGGTAGAAATGTACAACAGGATAAGACAACATGTTTGTGTACAAGAATGACAACTCTGTCTTTCTTACTTTTGGCATTATCTATCTTTGTTATATTTGACACTGATTATGCATTGTCCACTCTGTAAGTCAAATACCCTTTGGAATATTTTTATAATACTTTGTAGAAATGTTGAACAGGACAAGATGACGTGGTGCACAAAAATGACAACTCTGGCTTTCTTACTTTTGGAGTTATCTCCCTTTATTTTCTTTGAAATAGAGTTTGTGTCCGCTCTGTAACTGGAAAACCCTTTGGAATATTTTGATGGTACTTGGTAGAAATGTAGAACAGGACTAGACGATGTGTCCCTTACAAGAATGACAACTCTTACTTTTGGTGTCACTCCCTTTGTTACATTTGACAGGATTATGCATTGATTTTGTGTCCGCTCTGTAAGATGAATACCCTTTGGAATATTTTTATGATACTTGGTAGAAATATAGAACAGGACAAGACAACGTGTCGTGTACAAGAATGACAACTCTGGCTTTCTTACTTTTGGAGTTATTTCCCTTTGTTATATTTGAAATAGATTTTGTGTCCGCTCTGTAACTCAAATACCCTTTGGAATATTTTGATGGTACTTGGTAGAAATGTACAACAGGATAATACAACATGTTGTGTACAAGAATGACAACTCTGTCGTTCTTACTTTTGGCATTATCTCCCTTTGTTATATTTGACAGTGATTATGCATTGATTTTGTGTCCACTGTAAGTCAAATACCCTTTAGAATATTTTTATAATACTTTGTAGAAATGTTGAACAGGACATGATGACATGTTGTGCACAAAAATGACAACTCCGGCTTTCTTACTTTTGGAGTTATCTCCCTTTATTTTCTTTGAAATAGATTTTGTGTCCGCTCTGCAATTCTAAAACCCTTTGGAATATTTTGATGGTACTTGGTAGAAATGTAGAACAGGACTAGACGATGTGTCCCTTACAAGAATGACAACTCTTACTTTTGGTGTTATCTCCCTTTGTTACATTTGACAGGATTATGCATTGATTTTGTGTCCGCTCTGTAAGATGAATACCCTTTTGGAATATTTTTATGATACTTGGTAGAAATATAGAACAGGACAAGACGTGTCATGTACAAGAATGACAACTCTGGCTTTCTTACTTTTAGAATTATCTCCCTTTGTTTCGTTTATGAAATTGATTTCTTGTCCGCTCTGTAACTAGAATACCCTTTTGAATATTTTGATGGTATTTGCTAGAAATGTAGAATAGATTGAGATGGCATATCGAGTACAAGAATGATACCTCTGCCTTTCTTACTTTTGGCATTATCTCCATTTGTTATATTTGACAGTGATTATACATTGATTTTGTGTCCTCTCTGTAAGTCTTATACTCTTTGGAATATTTTTTTTTACGATGCTTGCTAGAAATGTAGAACAGGATGAGATGACGTGTCACGTACAAGAATGACAATATTGGCTTTCTTACTTTTGTAGTTACCTCCCCTTTTTGTTATACCCCCCGGCATACAAAGTATGCAATGAGGGTATATAACTTTTGTCTTTTCTGTGTGTCTGTGTGTCAGTCTGTCTGTTAACATTTATTTTATGTCAAAGATATCTCAGGAACTACTTTACCTAGAAACTTGAAATTTTGTACACATGACAAGTATGACTACAGTAAAACCTGTGTAAGACAGCCACCTTTGAAATTGACTTCAGTGGTTGATGTGGAAAGGTGGTTGTCTTATAAAGGTACATGTCATGTACTTTTGCTAGCAAAATTACATGACATGTACTTTTATAAAACAAACAACATTTTCCACATCAACCACTATTTAAAGTCAGTCTTGAAGGTGGCTGTCTTACACAGGTTTTACTGTAGTTGTATTGTGGGAAAGAAAATAAGGGCCATGGGGCCAGGTCCCTTAGAGTTATTTCCCTTTGTTATATTTGAAATAGATTTTGTGTCCGCTCTGTAACTCAAATACCCTTAGGAATATATTGATGGTACTTGGTAGAAATGTACAACAGGATAATACAACATTTTGTGTACAAGAATGACAGCTCTATCTTTCTTACTTTTGGCATTATCTCCCTTTGTTATATTTGACAGTGATCATGCATTGATTTTATGTCCACCCTGTAAGTCAAATACCCTTTAGAATATTTTTATAATACTTTGTAGAAATGTTGAACAGGATATGATGACATGTTGTGCACAAAAATGACAACTCTGGCTTTCTTACTTTTGGAGTTATCTCCCTTTATTTTCTTTGAAATAGATTTTCTGTCCGCCCTGTAACTCGAAAACCCTTTGGAATATTTTGATGGTACTTGGTAGAAATGTAGAACAGGACTAGACAATGTGTCCCTTACAAGAATGACAACTCTTACTTTTGGTGTTATCTCCCTTTGTTACATTTGACAGGATTATGCATTGATTTTGTGTCCGCTCTGTAAAATGAATACCCTTTTGGAATATTTTTATGATACTTGGTAGAAATATAGAACAGGACAAGACGTGTCATGTACAAGAATGACAACTCTGGCTTTCTTACTTTTAGAATTATCTCCCTTTGTTTTGTTTATGAAATTGATTTCGTGTCCGCTCTGTAACTAGAATACCCTTTTGAATATTTTGACGGTATTTGCTAGAAATGTAGAATAGATTGAGATGGCATATCGAGTACAAGAATGATACCTCTGCCTTTCTTACTTTTGGCATTATCTCCCTTTGTTATATTTGACAGTGATTATACATTGATTTTGTGTCCTCTCTGTAAGTCTTATACTCTTTGGAATATTTTTTTTTATGATGCTTGCTAGAAATGTAGAACAGGATGAGATGACGTGTCACATACAAGAATGATAATATTGGCTTTCTTACTTCTGTAGTTAAGTCCCCTTCTTGTTATACCCCCGGCATACAAAGTATGCAATGAGGGTATATAGCTTTTGTCTTTTCTGTGTGTCTGTGTGTCAGTCTGTCTGTTAACATTTATTTTATGTCAAAGGTATCTCAGGAACTACTTTACCTAGAAACTTGAAATTTTGTACACATGACAAGGATGACTACAGTAAAACCTGTGTAAGACAGCCACCTTTGAAATTGACTTCAGTGGTTGATGTGGAAAGGTGGTTGTCTTATAAAGGTACATGTCATGTACTTTTGCTAGCAAAATTACATGACATGTACCTTTATAAAACAGACAACATTTTCCACATCAACCACTATTTAAAGTCAGTCTTGAAGGTGGCTGTCTTACACAGGTTTTACTGTAGTTGTATTGTGGGAAAGAAAATAAGGGCAATGGGGCCAGGTCCCTTAGAGTTATTTCCCTTTGTTGTTCTGGCTATACTGATGGCCATGGCATTTGTTTGTGTCAAAGATATCTCAGGAACTACTTTACCTAGAAACTTGAAATTTTGTACACATGACAAGTATGACTAGTTGTATTGTGGGAAAGAAAATAAGGGCCATGGGGCCAGGTCCCTTAGGGTTATTTCCCTTTGTTGTTCTGGCTATAGTGATGGCCATGGCCGGGGGTATTAGTGAGCATATGCTCACTTCATGGTCTAGTTTGAATTTGATTTTGTGTCTGCTCTGTAAAATGAATACCCTTTGGAATATTTTGATGATACTTAGTAGAAATGTAGAACAGGACGAGATAAAGTGTTGAGTACAAGAATGACAACTCTGGCTTTCTCACTTGGACTAATCTCCCCTTCTTGTTAGCTCTCCTGAGCACGAAGTGCTCATGGTTAGCTATTGTGGTCAGTCAATGTCCGTCGTCCTTCGTTCGTCGTCAACAATTGCATTAAAAGCCTACTCCTGTTACACTCCTGGGCCAATTGACTTGATACTTGGTAGGAAGCATCAGGGTGACGTAGATTAAAAATAGCTGAAATCGTGCGGATTGGAAATCCAAGATGGCTGCCCTGCCGCCATCTTGAAAGTCTATTTTTCGCTTCTTCTCCTGAACCGAAAGGCCAGTTGACTCCAAACTTGCTTGGAAGCATTGGGGTGACTTGTAGATCAAAAATAGCTAAAATTGTGCCGATCGGACATCCAAGATGGCTGCCAGTGCCGCCATCTTGAAAACCTATTTTTCGCTTCTTCTCCTGAACCGAAAGGCCAATTGACTCCAAATTTGCTAGGAAGCATTGGGGTGACTTGTAGATCAAAAATAGCTAAAATCATGCCGATCGGAAATCCAAGATGGCCACCATGGTGGCCATCTTGAAAATCTATTTTTCGCTTCTTCTCCTGAACCGAAAGGCCAGTTGACTCCAAACTTGCTAGGAAGCATCGGGGTGACTTGTAGATTAAAAATAGCTAAAATCGTGCCGATTGGAAATCCAAGATGGCTGCCAAGGTGGCCATCTTGAAAATCTATTTTTTGCTTCTTCTCCTAACCCAAAAACCAATTGACTCCAAACATGGTAGGTAGCATTGGGGTGACTTATATATCAAAAATAGCTAAAATCGTTCCAGTTGGAAATCCAAGATGGCCGCCATGACAGCCATCTTGAAAATCTATTTTTCACTTCTTCTCCTAAACCCAAAAGTCAGTTGACTCGGAACTTGGTAGGAAGCATAGGGGTGACTTGTTTAAGCAATCATCATGAATCGTGCTCAAAATGTTTGTCTTGATGATTTCTAGGTCAAGTTTGAAACTGGGTCACCTGTGGTCAAAAACTAGGTCACCTGGCCAAATCAGCGGAAAATTTTGTTAACCCTCTAGTGGTCACATTTTTCAAGCAATAATCATGAATCTTGCTCAACTTGTTTGTCTTGATGATTTCTAGATCAAGTTTGAAACTCGGTCACTTGTAGTCAAAAACTAGGTCACTGGGCCAGATCAGCAGAAAACCTTGTTAACACTCTAGCGGTAACATTTTTGAAGCAATCATCATGAATCTTGCTCAAAATATTTGTCTTGATGAGTTCTAAGTCAAGTTTGAAACTGGGTCACTTGGGATCAAAAACTAGGTCACCCAGCCAAAACAGCAGAAAAGTTTGTTAACACTCTAGTGGTCACATTTTTTAAGCAATCATCATGAATCTTGCTCAAAATGTTTGTCTTGATGATTTCTAGGTCAAGTTCGAAACTAGGTCACATGGAGTCAAAAACTAGGTCACCAGGCCAGATCAGCAGAAAACTTTGTTAACACTCCAGAGGTCACATTTTTTAAATAATCATCATAAATATTGCTCAAACTGTTCTTCTTGATGATTTCTAGGTCTAGTTTAAAACTGGGTCACTTGGGGTCCAAAACTAGGTCACCTTGCTAAATCAAAGGAAAACCTTGTTGATGCTCTAGAGGTCACATTTTTGAAGTGATCATCATGAATCTTGCTCAAAATGTTTGTCTTGATGATTTCAAGGTGATGTATATTTTTCTATCCAGTGACTTTCTTAAGTTTTTCCGTTTAGGTCAGTTTCTCAGTAATTATTGTTATTACAGAGTGATATTTGGTACTTGTGAAGTGTTTGTGTTTAGGTCAGTTTCTCAGTAACTATTGCTCCTACAGCCAGTGATACTTATTACATGTACATGCATGCATCTTAGCATGGCCTCTTGAGTGCAGTCATCCATATTTGACCTTGACCTTTATTTCACAGTACAGTCCATTAGAATGCCACATTGTCTTACTTGTTAATATAATCATTTTGAATTTTGATTAGAACGTTTGCCTTGATCAGTTTTAGATCAGGTTCTCAAAGTGCTATGATGCTCATGTGAGCGTTACAGGGCCATCATTGTCCTCTTGTGTTTAGATTTGATTTTGTTTCCTCTCTGCAAATCGAACACCCTTCACAATATTTTGATGATACTTGATAGAAATGTACAACAGGACAAGATGACGTGTCGCATACAAGAATGGCAACTGGTTGGTTTGTAGGGGACATTTTTTTTTTTTTTTTCTAAAAAACTTTTTCTAGTTCGAAATATTTTTCTTATCTATTTCAGAAATTAGGCTTTAACATTTCATGCAAAGTGTCACCGTAGGAGCCAATTTGCATGAAATCTCTAAGTCTATTTTCTGGGAAAAATATTGTCAATTTGTTGTCTGTTGAATTAGTCCAGAGAGTGGTAATGGTTAAATAGATTATGGGACCTCTAAATAACTTGGAAGTGTCCACAGGAGATATCCGGGCATTAATAGTTTAATAACTGCTTCCAGGGCAGTGCATCTCATGTTAAATGAGTGTTAACCCTGGTTCTGCTGAACCCAGATATGCCCTGCCTTTGCAAACAATGTAGATCCAGATCAGTTGGCTTCTTCAGAACTGGTCTGGATCTGCACTGTTTGTCATTAAGTATGGGAATTTGTATCAAAAACCTGAATCAAGCAAACTGATTGGCTGAAAATTGTAAGTGGGCATTGACATCTTGATTTATTCAGCATGACAAGGGTTAATTACAGTTACAAGAAGATAATAAGCCAGGGTCCACAGTGCAGTCAGTAGCACATCTGACTACAGATCCAAGGGTTGCAAGTTTGAATCCCAGCTCAGCCACATAACTTTCATGGTGATTGATCATGAAATACCTTCTGTGATCATTCTCCTACTTCTGTTGATCCAAGAAGAGCAATTAACAATCACTAGTGAAAGTATGTGCAAAAAGTACTGAAACTAAGCCTGCCCAGGATAAGTGTGAGTAGGTTAACTGACCAGCTTGACATGTCCCTGTCACTGTTTACTGGGCTATAAAACTGCTAATCAGAATAAGAAGATTTATGAGGATGTGGTACTGATCTTACAGTATATCCCTCATGTTTCTGTTACAAGACTGAATATAATTGTTCCTTTGATTCATTACAGTTACAACAAGACAGGAAATTGAACGAGATATTGTTGTTGGTCCTACAATATATCCCATCAGTAACAATAACAGTGCTGAATGTCATTGTTCCACTTATCTTCAGCAAAGTCATTCTTGCTGAGGACTACATGCCAGCTTTTGCCTTGAGACTCACTCTTACAAGGTATGTGGTCTTTTAACTTCGTAATACATTAACCTATAGATAATGTGCTATTCTATTCTGTTATTCATCCCCTCCACAGAAAAAGCGACCTTTCAGTTGTGATAAAGTCTTAATTCAGAAGGTCCCTTTAAACAGTTACCTGTATGACGTAGTTCCTCCCGCTCAAATGATCACGTGTCAGTTTCTTTTCTGTGGACTTCGAATGTTCAAGGATTATTATTCTGTGTTAGAAAAAATGGATTAAAATTATTCTACACGGTTAAAATTTTTATATCCTTGACTTTCTCTGGTTCTATATTCACTCCTTCAACTATCTATGTACTTATTTTCGAAATATCGATCTTAGATTTCTTGTTTTCTCAATATTAAATTTCTTCCTTTGTTTCCGCGTCAGTCAATGCATTTCGCCCGCGGCAACTGTGGCCATTTAAAAGCTAAATGGGATACACATTTATCTTGTTTAACTTGTAATTCTTGCACACGTTTCTCTCCGTGTTATATTTGTAGTTCCTGGACAGAAAAAGTTTGGAACCTAGCAGAAAGAAGACGCCTTCATGCTACTAGAAAATCAGTTATGACGCAGAAGAGAAAATAGAAGAAATCAAAGAAGTCCCAGTCAGACATGTCTGACAATGGGACAGTTGATGGGAGCACTGCCCCTCATAGCTTTACTGCTAGGGGCAGGACCCATCAAGGTGGCAGCCTGGCGGACTTAGATTCTGACCGGGCACTAAGCCCACCAGTCACCGGTCATCCAGTCACCAGTCAACCAGTCACCAGTCACCCAGTCACTGGGCAACTTATCTCCGTTCATCCAGTCACCGGTCATCCAGTTGCCGGTCAACCAGTCACCAGTCAACCAGTCACCAGTCAACCAGGCACCAGTCAACTAGGCTCCAGTCAACCAGGCATTGGTTTACAGTCATTCGCGTATGACCTACAAACACAAATTCCGCCTGGTTATATTCCTATAAATGTGCCTGTACAAAGCTACGCTCCGTCCATAAGTAGCCATATTTCACATGGTAGTGTCCACAGACTATCCAATGTTTTAATTCCTGGTTATGAACGTTCTGAAAGACTAGAACTTCCTAATCCAGCTTCTTCCTCTAGACAGATTATTCCACTCGAACCTGATTTTTCGCAGGTCTCAGATCCGAGTGTAATGATTGAGCCTCCTAATTCAAATGATTTATCTATCTCCAGACCTTCAAGGAAGGATCAGTCAAAAAGAGAGCATAAATCTAAAAAGAGAAGAAGACATCAATCGTCGTCCTCTTCTATCTCTACTTCCAGATCAGACTCTTTGAGTTCTTCTCGGTGAAAGAAAAATTCAAAGAGATCTAAGCACTCTCATAAAAAGAGAAGAAGACGATCGATGACGCCTTCTTCTTCATCAAATTCCTCCCAATCTCAACTTGACATTGGTAGATATACAAGGGCTCATAAATCTCCCCAGGTTGTTCAAACGCCAACTCTAATACAACCTGAGGAGACTAATTTTAGTCCAATCGCTAATCAACCTATTAATTACGATCAGATTCAACCGAATCTCACTCAACAGAACAAGGAGTCAGATTCGGAAACTGAATCCGAAGTCTGGTCATTTGATCGTGCGATTAACAAGGTCTTCCCGCTTCTTCCTCCCGAGTTATGCCCCAAAACTCAGCAGGATCAAGCTCCATTAAAACCTCTCTCTGGGATCGAACAATTAATGGAGTCTCGTTCCACTCCATTACTTGTCCTCCCACAATCCAAATTAGTACAAAATACAACAAAATATATTCAAAATAGACTAGACTCGGACAAATGTTCAAGAGATTGGATTTGCCCGCAAAGCTTGGTTTCGGCTCTTGCTCCGACTAAATTCTTCAAGAGCCAAAACCAATATTTGCCAACTGATAATATCCCTCAATTAGAAGCGGATTCTCCTAGACATTTCTAATAAAGGAAGAGCTTCTATTCCGCTGAAGAATCTAGAAGCATGGGAAAGGAAGGCTAGAAAACTAGTCGCCATTAATTCTCATGCTGATCTATTTTCTTCAGCTGCCTTCCTTTCATTACAACAGGAATCGATGTCGGTTGCGGCCCTTTCCAGACTTCTGGAGGCCGTAGCCAAATCGATTAAACATGCTACTGCCATGTCTACACTTTTAACTACTGAATTATTCCAAGCTAGGAGGGACGCAGCCCTAGCTTCGTCTAAACTACTACTCGACAATTCCACATACGAGTTAAGGAACGCTCCTATTAACTCAAAATCCTTATTTGACGGCAGGATAAAAGAAATAGCTAAATCAAACTTTGAAGCTCAACAGCAAAGGTTTCTAGCTTCTACATCCATTCAGTCACAATCTCATTCTTATAAGCCTCCTTCGCAGAGCAGAGCTTTCAAGATACCTAAATATCCTGCTAAACAAACAACATCCAGACCTAAACCTACGCAGTCGTATAGGTCCAAAAATATTCCTCAAAGCTCATCTTCTCACACTAAGAAAGATAATATCAAAAGGACTGGTAACATCCGTCAGTTCCCCTCCTCTAAACCTGCCTCTTCCTCCGCAAGATTATGAAGGCCCGCCCTTTCCACTGCCTGCTCTTCCGCTCGCGGACATTCCAGTGGGAGGACGATTGGCCCATTTTGCGGAAAAATGGGAGGAAATAACAGACAACAAATGGGTCCTCTCTATCATACGAAACGGATTCAGGATACCAATCATCAAAATTCCTCCTTTGTCATCTGTTCCGATCAGAATGAGTCAATCCTCCTCCCCGTTTCTCAGAGAAGAGATCGAAAATCTTCTCAACAAACGAGCAGTGGAAAGGGTACAGAATCTGGGAACTCCCGGCTTTTACTCCCGGATATTCCTTGTGCCAAAAAAGAACGGAAAGTTTCGTTTAATATTAGACCTGTCTTTATTAAACCGTTACATAGAGAAACAAGCATTCAAAATGGAAACAGTCAAATCGGTAAGACAAGCGATGAGACTCAACGATTGGGCTGTCTCCATAGATTTAACAGATGCATATCTACATGTGCCGATACATCATCAATCCAGGAAGTATCTTCGCTTCGTACACGAAGATCAAGTATATCACTTTTCGGCCCTACCGTTCGGAAATTTTCTCGAAACAGATGGACATTATTGCAGCTTTTCTACGCCAACGTGCCATATCAGTTTTTCCATACCTAGACGATTGGCTGATAAAAAATCTGATTCACAACCGTCTGATTACTCAGACAAAGATTTGCATTCAAACTATTCAAAGCCTAGGTTTTCTGCCAAATCTCAAGAAGTCAGATCTCTTTCCTGCTCAGAAATTCACCTTCATAGGTATGGAATTTCTGACGCAACAAAATTTAGTCAGGGTTCCAGCGGATCGTGTACAGAACCTAATTCTAACAATCAAGAAAATAATGTCAGCAAAATATGTATCGGCACGAACTTTCCTTTCTCTTTTGGGCAAACTCAGTGCTGCAGCAGACCTTGTTCTCCTGGGCAGACTGCACTTACGTCCTCTTCAGATGTGCCTGCTGTCTGTCTGGAAACCTCATATTCTTCCTCTCGATCACCCGATCTCGATAAACGGCATGATTCGATCTCACTTACAATGGTGGATAAACCCCATTCGATTCGAGACAGGGACTTCTATCCATCCTCCAGACCCCGAATTCTTCCTTTATACGGATGCCAGTCATTACGGATGGGGAGCTCATTTAGAGCCGACAACACTGTCCTTTCATGGTCGCTGGACAGAAAACCAATCCCAGCTCCATATCAATATGTTAGAAATGATGGCCATACGATTAGCACTGAAACAAGCCAAAACATTTATTCACCATTCTTGCATCATGATATCCACAGATAACACAACGGTGGTCTCATATATCAACAAACAGGGTGGCACTCATTCCCCCAATCTTTGCGTAGAAGTTTGGAAAATACTCAATTGGTGCCTGGAACAAGACATAGTTATCAGAGTACGTCACATCCCAGGCAAATTCAACATTCTTGCAGACCGCCTCTCAAGACTAGACAAACCTATCAAGACAGAATGGGCTCTGGATCAAACAGTTGCGATTCAGTATTCCAGATGCTCAACTTCCCAAATATGGATCTGTTTGCGACAAGATTCAACCACAGACTCCCATTATATGTCTCTCCAGTACAAGACTACAAAGCACTAGCGATAGATGCCCTGTCCATGGACTGGAATCATCTTCATGCATATGCTTTTCCTCCTTTTATTCTGATACCTGCTGTTCTAGAGAAAATCCGACAACATCAGTGCAGAATAGTTCTCATAGCTCCGTTCTGGCCACAACAACAGTGGTTCTCAGAACTTCTTCTTCTATTAGTGTCAGCTCCGATTCGTCTGCCACTAATTCCAAGACTACTGACTCAATCCAAAGGAAGATTTGTACATCAAAACCTCCCAATTCTCGACCTTCACGCTTGGGAGTTATCAAACAATCAGAGATAAGAAATTTTCACAAAACGTTGCAGATTTTGTCTCCAGATCAAGAAGAGCATCTACACAAAAAGTCTACGATGCAAAATGGACCATCTTCTCTAATTGGTGTCATACAAAAAAGGTTAATCCGATCTCGGCCCCTATCACAGTTATAGCTGATTTCTTAATCTTTCTTTTTTCGGAAAAGAAATGTCAGATTAGTACTATTAAAGGTTATAGATCTATGATCTCTAACACTTTAAAATTCAAAACTGGTAATAGAATCAGATCTAATCCAGTTTTATCTGAACTTATCAGATCCTTTGAACTTCAACGACCAGTACAAAGATCTCTTACACCTAAATGGGACTTATCGTGGGTTTTAGTATGTCTACAAAAACCACCTTTTGAAACTCTTGATAAGGCTTCTAAATTTCACATTACTATCCCTCGCTCTTTTCTCCTAATTGTGTATTGTTTTACACATAAAAGAAACTGACACGTGATCATTTGAGCGGGAGGAACTACGTCATACAGGTAACTGTTTAAAGGGACCTTCTGAATTAAGACTTTATCACGACTGAAAGGTCGTTTTTTCTGTGGCGGGGGTGAATAACAGAATAGAATAGCACATTATCTATAGGTTAAATATTACTCGTTAAAATATGTTTTACTTTTAAAAAACTTCATTTTCTTTAAGAACTATTGGCTTTTACCAATTTCTGTCTTTAAACTCACTGAATGCATTAAGGCCAGAGAAATTAATAATTAGACGCTTATCCAGATTTTTGAAAACGAAATTGGGTGGATGAGTGGATTTTATTTTTAGCTCGCCTGGGCCGAAGGCTCCAAGGGAGCTTATAGGATGGTAGGCCATCTGTTGACCGACTGGCCATCTCTGTCCATGTCCATACCTTTGACCAGGTACAGCTCCACAGTCTGCAAGCTGACCTCAAACATTTCTCATCTGTAGCATGCCTCTTGTGGGGCATTGATGACATGAACATTTCATAGAAATCCAGTTAAAACCGTGGTTGCTATGGCTGCCACAAGGTCCCATAGACTTACAATGGAAGATGCTTGTCATCAGCATAGTTCCTTCAGTTTTGATCAGGTCTTGAAACTTGCAGATAAGGTGGACATGGATGAAATCTCAAATGGTTTTGATAACTGGTCAGTTCTGATCATTAATCTTAGAGTTATGTCCCCTTGATTGCTGAAAAAGCCTCTGTTTGACTTTGTCATCAGCATAACTTGTTCAGTTTTGATCTGATTTTCCTGAAACTTGGCTCATTTGGATGCGCCGTCTGATTAGAGACCAGGAGGTCGCGGGTTCAACCCCTGCCGAGGTTGGCAACATTCTTTCATGGAGATTGAGTGTGAAATATTTTCGACTGTCAGTCTCTCCCTTCTGCTGATTCAAGAAGGGCAGTTTTCAGTTTCTGGCGAAAGAATGTGCACAATACTGGTTAACCGCATAGAGGACTAAACCTGCCCAATAAACATGTGGTTAGGTAAACTGACCATGCTTGACATGAACCCATTGGGTTAACTGGGCCGTAAAACCTCATAGTCTAACTGTCCATCTACCATAGACTACCTATGTGACCAGTAATATGTGTGACAAAAGTGTGATGGTCCAACAAACGCTTGGGTGGTTCGGTGCTTATCCGGAAAAACAATAAGCGTTCCGTAATTTGGCAGAAACTATTGACATGGCGGCCCTGCAGATATTAGCAACAAAACAGCCAATAAGGCCAAGTATTCCAATTGCAAGGGGTTGAATCACGAGACTTATGACGTCAGCCTACAAAATTTGCAATCACAGCCATTTTGAATTTTGTCTCCACTTCGAATTTTATTTCTATCCATTCTCCTATTTACAAGCTAAGCATGATTCGGTCTGTGCATAGGGTGGTACACTTTGATGTAGATTTTTAGATAACACATAGACTTTACGCTCTTTTCACATGATAATCTTTGAAAAGCTTCGACACAGGTAAGCGAACGATAGTATATTGTTGTTGTACCTGTCATCGGCATACACTAGTTTTCGGTATTCAAAAAGCATGGCCCCCACACATCAGGGCCCACAAAATAGATGTGCTGCCTAAAGCCTCCATGGCAGAGCTGCTAGTAACTAAGCAGGACCCGAATTCATGCCATCGGGTCGGGTAAAAGTCCCACAAATTTGGAGGCAATGTCTCTGAACTACTGAAATATTGTTGACTTGGACGTTATATTGCAATTCATGCAGTGGATTAGAAGTCAAGCGTGGTCTGAAATCAAATTCAGTTAGATCTGGCCAACCCACCTATGAAGCATGTGATGATAATTTAGATGCACGGATATAGGTAGCACCTATTAAATTCATATTAGTCCACTCTTCAGGCTGTTGCACTTTTGGTTGAAAGAATGACAGTCAGAAAGATAAATATTTGATAAATGTTTTGTTACCGCACCGTCTTTAGTGTTGGGCTGTTGTTAAAAAAACATATCACATTTTTTTTTTTATTTTAAATGCATGTTGAATTAATAGCATAAACTATAGCAACTTCTAATTATAAATGATCATCAACTGGTCACTATACCATTTACCAAGGACATGAAAAGAACTTCTTATGGTGAACCTTATCTTTTCAGGACGGTGTTATTACGGATTGCATCTCTTGGTGTACTGATGGGGTCACTGTATGACAAACTGGCTAGCAGGAAAAGTCTTGTCCATCATTATGTAGAAAACACTGAATGTGACAATCTTCAGCCATTCCTCAACACAACAGAACCAGATCAAACTGTAAGTGAAGGGTATGCAGATATTTAAGGAATTTTTTAATGTCTGTCCATATGTCCGTCCATCAGTATGTCCATTATGTTTGGTTTCTGCTTCTTAGCTTTCTTAATTATTTAAGGAATCTATTCATATTTTGCATAAGTGTTGATATATACCCCCTGTGTTTGCAGGCGGGAGGCGGGGTATCCTGTTTTCATGTCCATCCATGACTGTCTGTTACATTTTGGTTTCTGCTTTCTTAATGAATTAAGGAATCTTTTCATATTTGCTGTTAGAGAAAAATAAGGGCCTTGGGGTTACTAAATGATTTAAGGAATCATTTTGCATAACTGTTGATTTTGTTAAGATGTTGCTATTACAGAAAAATAAGGGCCTAGGGGTAAATTCCTGTAGAGTTATTTCCCTTTGTTGTCCCCCACCCCCTACCATAGTCGAAAGGGACTATTAAAATGGGTTTGTCCGTCCGTCTGTTGGTCCGTAGACACAATGAGCTTGTGAACGCAACTCCTCTTACAGTTTTTTACCTATCTTTTTGAAACTTTGCAAGTGTTTTTGTCATGGTCTGAAGAAGTGCATCTGGTTTTGGGGTTGTCCTCCCTTTATTCTTTTTTTATCAAGTTTCTCCACTTTTTTGACTTAGTTTTTTTCAGGTCAGATTACTATTAAAATAGATAGCTTGTGGGTGAAACTCCTCCTAGAGTTTTCCACCGCTCATTTTTAAACTACGTGTTTTGGGATTATCGTTCCTATATCGTCCTTTTATTTTTTATCATTTTTTTCTACTTTTTCAACTAATTTTTTTCTAGGTTTGATTAGTATTAGAATAGATACCTTGTGGGTGCAACTCCTAGAGTTTTCCACAAATCATTTTGAAACTATTCATACTTGTTCTACATAGTCTGAAGATGTGCATGTGGCTTTGGGGTTATCCTCCTATTATTTTTTATCAGATTTTTCCAGTTTTTATACCCCGCCACACAATAGTGGCAGGGTATTATGGTTTCATGTTGGATGTCCGCGTGCCGTCAGTCCTTCATACGTCTGCCCGTCCGTCTGTTTTTCATTTCCGGATGATAACTTGAGTCAATGGATTTTCACCAAACTTGGTATGTGTATTGATATTCTGGAGATCTGGTTTGGGATTGCTAATGGGCAAATTTCGTCAAATTTTTATGGAGTTATCTGCCCAAGACACGCCCATATTTTCGTTTCCGGATGATAAATTGAGTAAATAACAAGGGATTTTAACCAAACTTGCTATATGCATTGATATTAAGGAGATCTGTTTGGGATTGCTAATGGGCAAATTTCGTCAATTTTTTACGGAGTCCCCTGCCCAAGACATGCCTGTATTTTCGTTTCCGGATGATAACTTGAGTAAATAACAAGGGATTTCAACCAAACTTGCTATATATATTGACATTAAGGAGATCTGGTATGGAATTGCTAATGGGCAAATTTCGTCATATTTTTACGGTTATCTGCCCGAGACACGCCCGTATTTTTGTTTCCAGACGATAACTTGAGTAAATAACGAGGGATTTTAACCAAACTTGCTATATGCATTGACCTTAAGGAGATTTGTTATTGAATTGCTAATGGGCAAATTTTCCTCAAATTTTTATGGAGTTATCTGCCCGAGACACGCCCATATTTTCGTTTCCGGACGATAACTTGAGTAAATAACAAGGCATTTTAACCAAACTTGCTATATGCATTGATATTATCAAGATCTGGTTTAGGATTGTTATCTGTCCATTGATATTATCAAGATCTGGTTTAGGATTGTTATCTGTCCCTCCGTCATTTTCTTTCCAGACATTTTCGCAATAATAACTTTAATACATAAACAAATAATTGCTTTGGTGGGGTATTATGCTTGCGATGCTTTTATTTGACTTAGTTGTATCCAGGTCTGATTAGTATTAGAATAGATATAGTATTAGAATAGATATCTTGTGGGTGCAACTCCTCCTAGACTTTTCCACTGATCATTTAGAAACTACGCATACTTGTTTTACATGGTCTGAAGATGTGCATGTGGTTTTCGGCTTATCCTGCCATTATCTTTTTCAACTTTCTGCTTTTTTTCAACTTTTTTTTTTTTAGTTGTGACACAATGGTGTGGGTAGCTTGTGGGCGCAGCTCCTCTTACTGTTTGATTTCAAACTTTTTGAAACTTTGCAGGTGTTTTTGTCATGGTCTGAAGATTTGCCTGTGCTTTTGGGGTCATCCTCCCATCATTGTTTATCAACTTTTTTCCACTTTTTCAGGTCCGATTAGTATCAAAATAGATACCTTCTAGGTGCAACTGATCCTACGGTTTTCCACCCATCATTTTGAAACTAAGCATACTAGTTCTACATGGTCTGAAGATGTGCTTGTGGTCTTGGAGTTATCCTCCCATTATTTTTTATCAACTTTTTCCACTTTTTTGACTTAGTTTTTTCCAGGTCTAATTAGTATTGGAATAGATACCTTGTGGGTGCAACTCCTCCTAGATTTATTTTGAAACTATGCATATTTGTTCTACAAAGTCTGAAGATGTGTGTGTGTGGTTTTTGGGTTGTCCTCCTATCGTACAGATTTAAAAGTCAGAAGCCTTTACTGACAAAGCCATGACGTCGAGGGACGCTTGCCCGAAACAGGCTTTTATTATTTTTGAAAAGGCATTTTGGTTTCTGCTTCTTACCTTGCTATCTAATTTAAAAAGCCTTTTCTATTTTGCATAAATGTTGATATTGATGAGATGTTGCTGTTAGAGAAAAATAAGGGTCTGAAGGTTAATTCCTTCAGAGTTATTTATTACCCTTTGTAATTCTTGAAAAGGCATTTTGGTTTCTGCTTCTTATCTTTAATACTAAATAATCTAAGGAATCTTTTCATACTTAGCATAAATGTTGAGTTTGATGAGGTGTTGCTGTTATAGAAAAATATGGGCCTATGGGTAAATTCATATAGTTACCTCCCTTTGTAATTCTTGATAAAGGTATTTGGTTTCTGCTTCTTATCTTTGATACTAAATAATTTAAGGACTCTTTTCATATTTTGCATAAATGTTAATATTGATGAGATGTTGCTGCTACAGAAGAATAATGGCCTAGGGGTTAATTCCTTTACAGTTATTTCCCTTTGTTATTCTTGAAAAAAGTATTTGGTTTCTGCTTCTTAAGTCTTGTTGAATAGTTGAAGGAATCTTTTCACACTTTGCATAAACCTTAATATTGATGAGATGATATTGATGAGATGATGCTGTTAGAGCAAAATAAGAGCCAAGGGATTAATTCCTTTACAGTTATTTCCCTTTGTTATTCTTGAAAAGACGGTTTGGTTTCTGCTTATCTTGCTAAATAATATATACCCCTCCCTCACCCATTGTCCTTCCATCTGTACATTCATCGGTCCGTTACTTTTTGGTCTGTGGGGTGGGAGGGTGTGGGTCGGGGGGTGGGGGGAGTGATCTAATAAGCACTGCTTATTGACCTTTCTTGTTTTGTGAGTTGTGCCCCTCTTCAACTTTGGCATTTTGTAGGGATAAGCATATAGTAAGGGCACAGTGTTTTACTAACACACTTTCCTAGTTCGTATTTACAGTGAAACTTCCAAATTAGAAAAGGCAGGGGACCAAGAAGTTCTAGTTGTGTCTTGTTCCTGTTATCAAGGATTGAATTCAGTAGAGAATGACCAATTGAAACACAAAAACTAGTTGCAGTGCACTGGGGTTTTGAGTCATTTGTACAAGTCATTGTTCTGATAAATATTCATCCCAATGAATCCACATTTAACATTTGAAAATTTCTCTGTATATTGCAATGCATATTCACCTACTGTATCTTAACCCTTGCCCTGCTGAATAAATTAAGATACCATGTCCAGTTCTAATTGTCAGCCTATCAGATTACTTGATCCAGGTTGTTGATACAAATTCAAATACTGAATAGCAAACAGTGAAGGTCCATATCAGTTGGCTTCTTCAGAAACCAACTGATCTGGATCTACACTGTTTGCAAAGGCAGGACATATCTGGGATCAGCAGTACAAGGGTTAAGAAAATGTAAAGAAGGTGTCAAGAAACTATTTAAATTTACATTTATTCAAAAAATACTCACAAAGTACTGAAGAAAAATATTTAAACATTGTATGTAGAATTGAGTGTATTGCTTACGGTCAGCTAATATCCAGGTTCAAACTGAAGAATGAATGTGTTAATAACAATACTAAATGTTTTGTTTCAGTGCTGGGAGACATATGTAGGACAACAGCTTTACAAGTTGCTGATTCTCCATTTCCTTTTAGTAGTCGTCATGACATTTATTGTGAAATTTCCAAGAAAGTAAGTGAAAAGTGAATAAAAAAGTTATACTGAAGTTTTTGGACACACACACACACACGCACACACACACACAGAAAGCAGATTTTGTCAAACAATCTGTACACTGACAGAATTGTAAATTGAGAGGCTTTAATTCAGATTTGTTTGAAATGTACTTTAACCCATTGAAGACTGAAGACCCCTAAAGGGGTAAATGGCAAACAGTGCAGACCCATATCAGATACCACAGAATGTGGCATCTGATCATGGTCTTCACTGTTTGCAAATAGTTCAACCATTTTTCTTTAGGAATACCTACATCATACAGCCTGACATACTTAAAATTGAAAATGGACTCTTCCAATATATAGTGAAGGAGAGTTTATTCAGTCTTTAATGGGTTAATAGTTCAGGAACTTCAGAGTTTGCAGTTTGTTTTTGCTAACTACTCCCAATTTTGACACGTGTTTTTCCCCAGTTATCTGGACAAACACAAGGTGGCTATGTTGTGTATTAGAAAGCCAAATTATAAGGCTGTGGTTGACAAATATATATAAATTATTTGGTAATATTTGAAGTGCATGTTGATGAGAGTTGATGACTTAGAGTTTTAATGTTCGTATCTTATCCTTACTCTTATGTGACTCTTGTCCTGTGCCTTACTATGACTTGCAATCGATACTAAAGGACCACAGTGGAAATAAGTAATCACTTGCTCTTTTCTGTGTTATCCTTGGTGTTGATTTACAAGCCATGATATAAGCTGTGTGATTTTGCTTTATATGTTAATTTGTATGTATGTTTAAAAGCACATTGTTTTATCATGTATATCTGCTCATCTGTGATACCTAAATAAATCAGTTAATCAAAAAAAAAAAAAAACAAAAAAAACAGCAAATCTTTAATGCCAGGCATCAACTTCAAAACATATCTTACATAGAGAACAAAATGTGAATAAATTGTACATTATGAAAACACGCCTATTCAAATATATTGAAAATTTTACAACCAAAAAGGAAAATTTTCAGATAAAAAAAAATTATTATTTTTCATATTTCTGCTCAAAACATAGATTGTGGGTACTCGTTAGAACCGCCTCACTGAGTACCCACAATCTATGTTTTTGAGCAGAAATAAGAAAAATAATGTATACCCCTGTAAACCCCAGTTTTACTATATAAAAGTGGAGTTTAAAAGGGTCAAAATTATATAGGCCTGTTTTCGTGATGAAAAAATTGGAAACAATGTATAGATACAAGAATGAAAATAGCAGATTTTATTTTGTTGTGAGCTCCTCCAAATAAAAATCTACAACCATCATTGACCTGGGTCAGCTTGCCCATACTGAGTCTGATCAGGCTCTATGCTATTTGCTAAAAGAAGTTCATACACTCTGTTAGCAACCAGGGCCCAGTTGTTCAAAGCTAAGGATGTCGTTAGTTAACGATTCGTTAAAATTTACATCAAGTGATATGCAAATATGCTGAAATTTTTTGATGAAAAAATGTGAGTAGCTTTTGCAGTGCAAAAGCTACTAACATTTTTTCAGCAAAATATTTCAGAACATTGTGTATTGAATCTGCTAAAACAGTTAACAAAATGACCCTTAACGAGCTTGTTAAGCTAACGACTCTTTGAACAACTGGGCCCAGTTGTAGACCTGATCAAATGACATGGATGCACAGTCTCATCTGAGTCAGTCTATGCTGATCGCATATGTCACATGATCTGCTTCTATTTGGAGAAACTCTTGTGGGATCATTTCATGTACATTTACAGATTGATCTACCTGAAACTGAGAGGGAAATATAAACTGGTAGCTATGTTTGGACAGCAACAGTTCGATCTCAACAAGAGTGTCCTTGACCTGGTCTACCTCCAGACACTCTGCTGGTATATGCTGTTACTTATCATATGTGCTTGAAGGTCACTTTAGGCAGATTGTAAAAGCATAGCTCCAGATGAAGTGCTTTGTTTTTTTTTAATCCGAAAAGTACCAATATTTTTCTTATTTTTGCATGAAAACATATGTTGAGGGTACTCATTTAAAGCGCCTTGGAGAGGTGCTTCTAATGAGTACCCACAACATGTTTTCATGCAGAAATAAGAAAAATAATATATGGATACCCTCCTCTTATCTGGAGCTATGGTAAAAGTACAGTTTTTGTATGACTATTTATGGTATATATAAATAGTTTTTGCAGTTAACATAATTGCACTAAAGTACAGTACCATTAACATCTTATTACACCAGTGCAAACACAGTTTGTAGGATATACTTTTTACATTTTATCTCCGTAACAACACAGAAAACACATGCATCATACCTAGATTCTTCAAAGCTTGGTATACCAATAGATACTGAGCTGTTATTTTTTCATTTGTTGTCTGTTTTTCTTTGTTTTCATTTTGTCTGGATTCAATCACAGTTTTAAAATTTTATGTCACATTTTCCTTGTTAACTACAAATTAAAGATTGACTTTTAAACTTAACAAGAAAATATGTCCTACTTTCCTATGTACCAGTAGAATTTTCTTATTCTCTTTCTACTGTGTTATGACCTTGTTGAGAAGGGGGTATCTAGTAAGCTATTCCTTCTGCCTTTTTAGCTCACCTGAGCACAAAGTGCTTATGGTGAGCTGTTGTGGTCAGTCAATGTCCGTCGCCTGTCGTGTGTTGTGCGTTGTCAACAATTGCTTTAAAAGCCTATTCCTCCTACACCCCTGGGCCAATTGACTTGATACTTGGTAGAAAGCATTGGGGTGACTTGTAAATCAAAATAGCTAAAATCATGCCGATCGGAAATCCAAGATGGCCACCATGACTGCCATCTTGAAAATATATTTTTTTACTTCTACTCCTGAACCGAAAGGCCAATTGACTCCAAACTTGGTAGGAAGCATCGGGGTGACTTGTAGATCAAACATAGCTAAAATCATGTGGATCGGATATCCAAAATGGCCGCTATGGTAGCCATCTTGAAAATATATTTTTAGCTTCTTCTCCTAAACCCAAAAGCCAGTTGACTCCAAACTTGGTAGGAGGCATTGGGGTGTCTTACGTATAGATCAAAAATAGCTAAAATCGTTCCGATCGGAAATCCAAGATGGCTGCCATGGTGGACGTCTTTAAAATCTATTTTTTGCTTCTTCTGCTAAACCCAAAAGCCAATTGACCCCAAACTTGGTAGGACGCATTGAAGTGACTTATAGATCAAAAATAGCTAAAATTCTCCCTATCTAAGATGGCCACCATGGCGGCCATCTTGAAAATATGTTTTTCGCTTCTTCTTCTGAACTGAAAGGCCAATTGACTGGAAACTTGGTAGGAAGCATTGTGATGATTTGTAGATCAAAAATAGCTAAACTCATCCAGATGGGGCCATCTTGAAAATCTATGTTTCGCTTCTTCTCCTTAACCCAAAAGCCAGTTGACTCCAAACTTGGTAGGAAGCATTTAGTGACTTATAGATAAAAAAATGCTAAAATGCTAAAATGGTTGTGCTCCATTGAACAAATTAGCTGCCAGAGCTAAAGATAGAAAACCTTTAAACGACATCTCCTCCTAGGCCAATGGCATGATTTCAAATTTGGTGTTCATCTATCAAAATTGCTCAAACGTTCCACTATGCTGAACAAGATGGCCGCAAGAGCTTAAAACAGAAAACGTTTAAATGACTTCTTCCTCCAAAAAAGCTAGATAGATTTGGAAATGATTTCACAGGAATATTCCATAGGAGACCCTCTAACAAAATTGCTCAGTCATTTTGCTCCCCTGAACATGATGACCATCAGAGCTAAAAATAGGCAAACCTTAAAATGACTTCTCCTAACAGCTACACTGGTTTTGAAATAATTTCACAGAAATGTTCCTTGGGTCAACGTCTACCTAAATTGCTCAAACCCTCCACTCCACCTAATACTACCTGTCATTTCAATTGTACAGTATGGATCAGGTGAGCGGTCCAGGGCAATCATGGCCCTCTTGTTTGTCAAACTATATACCCTAAATATTTGACACTTCAACTCCTTACCGTACTTGTCCTAAAGGACACCTCAACTCCTTACCATACTTGTCCTAAAAGACACCTCAACTCCTTACCATACTTGTGCTAAATGACACCTCAACTCCTTACCATACTTGTGCTAAATGATACCTCAACTCTTTCCCATACTTGTGCTAAATGATACCTCAACTCTTTCCCATACTTGGCTAAAAGACACCTCAATTCCTTACCAAACGTGCTAAAAGAAACCTCAACTCCTTACCATACTTGTGCTAAATGACACCTCAACTCCTTACCATACTTGTGCTAAAAGACACCTCAACTCCTTACCATACTTGTGCTAAAAGACACCTCAATTCCTTACCATACTTGTCCTAAAAGACACCTTGGCTCCTTACCATACTTGTCCTAAAAGACTTGTGCTAAATGACACCTCAACTGCTTGCCATACTTGTGCTAAATGACACCTCAACTCCTTGCCATACTTGTGCTAAAAGATACCTCAACTCCTTACCATACTTGTCTTAAAAGACACCTCAACTCCTTACCATACTTGTCCTAAAATATACCTCAACTCCTTACCATACTTGTCCTAAATGACACCTCAAATCCTTACCATACTTGTCCTAAAGGAGACCTCAGCTCCTTACCATATTTGTCCTAAAAGACACCTCAACTCCTTACAATACTTGTTCTAAATGACAACTCAACTTCTTACGGTACTTGTCCTAAATGACACCTCAATTCCTTACCATACTTGTGCTAAATGACACCTCAACTCCTTACCATACTTGTGCTAAAAGACACCTCACTCCTTACCATAGTTGTCCTAAAACAAACCTCAACTCCTTTCCATACTTGTCCTAAAATACACCTCAACTCCTTACCATACTTGTCCTAAATGACACCTCAACTCCTTACCATACTTGTCCTAAAGGACACCTCAACTCCTTACCATATTTGTCCTAAATGACACCTCAATTCCTTACCATACTTGTCCTAAAAGACACCTCAACTCCTTACCATACTTTTCCTGAAGGACACCTCAACTCCTTACCATACTTTTCCTAAATGACACTTCAATTCCTTACCGTACTTGTGCTAAAAGCCACCTCAATTCCTTACCATACTTGTCCTAAATGACACCTCAATTCCTTACTATACTTGTCCTAAATGACACCTCAACTCCTTACCATACTTGTCCTGAAATACACCTCAACTCCTTACCATACTTGTCCTAAAGAACACCTCAACTCCTTACCATACTTGTCCTAAATGACACCTCAATTCCTTACCATACTTGTCCTAAATGACACCTCAACTCCTTTCCATACTTGTCCTCAAAGACACTTCTACTCCTTACCATACTTGTCCTGAAAAACACCTCAACTCCTTTCCATACTTGTCCTCAAAAACACCTCCTTACCATACTTGTCCTTAAGGACACCTCAACTCCTTACCATACTTGTGCTAAAAGACACCTCAATTCCTTACCATACTTGTCCTAAAAGAGACCTCAACTCCTTACCATACTTTTCCTAAATGACACTTTAATTCCTTACCATACTTGTGCTAAATGCCACCTCAGTTCCTTACCATACTTGTCCTAAATGACACCTCAACTCCTTACCATACTTGTCCTAAATGACACCTCAACTCCTTAAATACTTGTGCTAAAAGACACCTCTTCCTTACCATACTTGTGCTAAAAGACACATCAATTCCTTACCATACTTGTCCTAAAAGACACCTCAATTCCTTACCATACTTGTCCTAAAAGACACCTCAGTTCCTTGCCATACTTTTCCTGGAAAAACACCTCAACTCCTTATCATATTTGTCCTAAAAGACACCTCACCTCCATACCATACTTGTCCTGAATGATACCTCCTTACCATACTTGTCCTGAAAAACACCTCAACTCCTTACCATAGTTGTCCTAAAAGTTGAACAAATCCATTTTACTGTCTGTTGATTGTTATACCCTGCCACACAACAGTGACGTGATAGTATGATTTCACATTGGACATCCATGGAATTGCTAACTGGCCATTTTTGTCAGTTTTTGACAGAGTTTTCTGCCGGCCACTTGATAGTGGTGGTGTTTATCATTTCATGTTTTTGTTCTAAAAACTGCTGGACTGAGTGGCAAACAGTGTAGAGAGAGGCTGCATTCTATGACATCTGCTCTTGGTCTACACTGTTTGCTAATGCCTACCTGTCCAAATACTTAGTGTTATTATGGTGGCTTGAGTGTAAGAACATGTAACAGCATGTGGTGCAAACATATAGTAATATATTGGTCGTAAGTTTTGTTTGTTCAAAGATAGAATGTTTTTATTAACAGACAGTCCTTACTTGCAGATTTACTTACATTTTGGGAGAAAATGGTAAAGTATTTTGTTATTATTTTCAGGCTTGGTATTTTCTTTAGCCCTGTCCTTCCAGCCATGTGTTGTGTGGTATGCTTTGTATTTTTCTATGTTCAAAAGGTCAGTAGTAATATTTGAACAGAGATGAAGACATGCAGAGGTTTTGGGTTGTTGTTTTTTTCTTATTTCTCCATAGTATTGTCTACTCTAAGGTTGAAAATCACAAGTATTTTGCCAGTGCTAATGAGATTAAAGAAGTACTGAACATGTTTACACAGAAAAGTAAGAAAAAATATCTGGACTACAGATATTTATTTTTTCGTTTCAATTAAAATTTTATTTTGGCCCCATGTTTTTGGTTGCCTTTCTGAAACCAGTCTGTCTCATTTATGTCAGCATGAGGGTTCATCTAATTAAGACAGTATTTCCTCTATTACAAGCATGTCACTGTGACCTGTACCTTAAATTCTTACCTCTTTAATGCAAAAAAAAAACAAAAACAAAAAACACACACACACATAAAAAAAAACAGCTTCCTCAATGATTTGGCCTAAGCTGACCAAATTGTGTGTATGGGTACATCTAGTGAGGTTGTGCTTGTGCCAATGTAGGTCACTTAGACCTATTTATTTACTGACATTATTACATAGAAATGATGCATTGACTGAGAGAAAACCAGTTTTTACTTGTGGATTTCACACACTGTTATAAACTTGAGCATTTTCAAAGGCAAAGTAGCTGATGTTGCTTTCCTGCGGATATCCAGCCAAAAATGGATGTACTGACTACATTTTCTTTGCTTTTTTTTTCTGCATTTTCTGGTGCTAAAGTAAGTTATTATGCAATAATAACAATCAAACATGGTTTTCCATACATTAACAGTTGCAGAAAGAGTTGAAAACTTTGCCCTTAGGGCTACTTTTCAACACCTTCCTAGGAACTCTGCAAATGTTAATGCATGAAAAAATGTTTGATCCCTATATTACAGAGCAAACTTGTCTGAGGTATGTCTCTTGTATCACATGATGTAGGCTGACAAAATTTGGCATGCAGGTACATCAAGCTTAGTCAATGTATAATGAATCATAAATAGTAACCTATATTTTTACCTCTGACCTACTTGAAAGGTTAACACTTCTGTGGTGTACAGCTCCCTTATTGTTTGGTTTGACCAAATGTTTTTATGTGTACACATCAAGTTCCTGTGTCACATACCCTTAAGTAGATCACTGTGATTTATAGGTTGACCTCTGACCTACATTACATAACAAAAAAAAAAAATGTATAGGATATATATAAGTATTGTTTGGTGTGGATAATCCCCCACTATCACACAGTTGGGAGTGATTTTTTTTCTCAGAGAAAATCTTAATGTTTACTTTATTTGATTTGATATTTTATTGTTATATGAACCTTTAAAAATTCAGAATCATCACTAAAAAATTATGTAATATGTATTTAGTTTTAAGAAGATGGAAATCACTCCTTAAATTACATTGATTGAAAGACAAAATACAGATAATCTAGTTTGGTATATAGAATGCTTGCTCAAGATTGCAACACCATTCTTATCTGGTACAGGAAATATTACTACCTCCCAGGGTACATACCTTTGCTGATGTCTGTGATTGCCCCAACTAACTCGGGAACGCAATTTATTTGTGTAAGGGATTTCGTTTGTGCTATTTACTAAAATATATATAACAACAACAGCAATAAAAAATACTTTAACTATTTTCATGCAGATTTAAATTTTCATGTATTTGAGCTTGTGAAAATGATATACCTGATCAAAATTAACATTCTTGCTTCACTGACTGATTTTTAAACACGTTTTCAGGAGATTCTGACCTGTGTTGATATTGACCCTTTCCAAGTTCAGGATGCAACTGCCATATATACCCTAAGCTTTGGGGCAGACATGCCTTAGCAAACTTTATATTAAGATCATACACCTTAGAACATGGCATCTGATCAGGATCTGCTCTGTAAACCACACCTCCAACAGTTTTGAGACACATCAATAGGTGGTAAAATGGGCTTGTTCAAAAAGATGCCATGCCCACTTCTAATTGTAAGCCAATCAAATTACTTGATCCAGATTGTTGATATAAATTCACATACTGAATGACAAACAGTGCAGATCCAGATCAGTTTGCTTCTTCAGAAGCCAACTGCTCTTGATCTGCACTGTTTGCAAAGGTAGGGCATATCCTGGTTCAGCAGGACCAGGGTTAAAGTACCTTAATATTGAGAATAAATATGGTATAACTGTATTTTGCTCTGAAAATGGTTGATAGGACATTTTTAGCTCTTTTTTTTTTCTCATTCTATTTTCTTGTCAGCATCATATGTACATGAATATTTTATATTAATTATTATGCAGTATTGGATGCTGAGGTATGATTTAGATTATATTCAATAACTATGGCTGTAGTACTAACTTCATTAGCTAATGGATTTTCCAGGAAAAAGTAAGTCCCAGGACAGTACCAGAAACCCATTGATGTTTTTGTGATGGGGGTCTTTAAGTAACAAAGCAGTTATACAATTTATTATAAAGATGATAGTTTTCTTGGAAAACAGTTCCAGTCCTGACCTGGGATTTGCTTTTCCCTGGGAAAAGCCCTAAGTGTTTATCTGCTTTTATGGGATAGCTATGTGATAAGATGCTGTTTTTTCCTACCAAAATGTGTATTATTCTTTTTTTTTTTTACACAATCGTATATGTTGTGTGTACTCATTAGAATAGCCTCAGCAATAACATATTTTTTTTTCTGACCAAAAAAACACAGAACTATAGAAAAAAATATTTATCAGATAAAGCATCTTATCTGGAACTATGTTGTATGGTTTCTGATATAAAGTATTATCTTAATCATTCAGTGACAGACCTGAACAAACAGTGTAGACCCAGGTCAGACATGGCAGACCATGATGTCTGATCATGCTCTACACTATACTGTTTGCCACTGATTTAGCAGTTTTTATACGCCCATTCTGTATTATGGCATGGCGCTGTCAGTCTGTAAACATTCTTGTATGCTCCATAACTCGGTAACTGTTCAGGATATCTTCATGCAATTTTATAGGAATATGTATTAGGTCAGGACGACGTGTCACACACAAAATTGATTGTTCCCCTTTTCTTAGTTTCCAAGTTATGCCCCTTTGATTTTCCCAAACATTCTTGTATGTGCCATAACTTGGTAACCCTTAGGGATATCTTCATGCAACTTTATAGGAATGTGTATTAGGTCTGGAAGACGTGTTGCGTATAATAACGGTTGCTTTCGGTTTCTTTGTTTCAGAGTTATGTCCCTTTGATTGTTCTTTTATGCTATTTTTGTATATACAAATCTTGTGCATGGCATAACTTGATAACCAACTGGAAAATATTGAAACTTTATAACAGTGTGTATATGCCCATTTTTAAAAGTGGACATATTATAGCATGGCACTGTCCGTATGTCCGTAAACATTCTTGCACATGCCATAACTCAGTTACCATTCAGAATAGCTTCATGCAAATTTATAGGAATATGTATTAGGTCAGGACTACTTGTTGTGTTCGTATTATGGCATGGCGCTGTCAGTCCTTCCATCCGTCAGTCTGTAAACATTCTTGTACGCTCCATAACTCGGTAACCGTCTTCCTGCAATTTTATAGGAATATGTTTTAGATGAGGACAACGTGTCACGCACAAGAATGATAGGGGCAATATATAATGAACAAGAACCACAACTCTGGCTTACTTACGCCCTGAATTATTTGCGCTATAACTAAATTTTCTTTCCCTTCTTTAATTCCTCAACCATTTAAAATACTTTAACGAAACTTAATGGTGGTGTGTATTTTGCCAAGGGAATACATTATGATAACTCTAGTATACTTAGTTTATAAATTATTTCTCTTGTTTGACATGCATTTCTCAACATCTGTGCCACTTCATCCTGGATTTTTTTTTTTTTTTTTTTTTGATTTATTTTATTTATACTAACAGTATTTAATATGTTAATTGTTTTAATATAGGTGCAATCATTAATTACAGAGTTGCTGTTCCTGTTTGTCTGCCTGTCCATCTTTTAGCCATACACATAGTGTATATTGGTTGCATTTGTTTAAAAAAAGTCGGCCCCACTGTCTTAGCAAAGGGGCGTATAATGCGCCGCTTGTGAAGCTCTTGTTAGACAAGTCAACAGGCCATAAAATGGATGTGTTCAAATTTTAGGACAAGTATAGTAAGGAGTTAGGTGTCTGGGCCCAGTTGTTCAAAGCTAACGATGTCGTTACTTAATGTTTCGTTAAAATTTACATCGAGTGATACGCAAATATGCTGAAATTTTTTGCTGAAAAAATGTGAGTAGCTTTTGCAGTGCAAAAGCTACTCACATTTTTTCAGCAAAAAATATCAGAATATTGTATATTGATTCCGCTAAAACAGTTAACGAAATGACCCTTAACCAGCTCGTTAAGCTAACAAATGGGCCCTGAATATTAAGATAACTATATACTTTAAGCTTGTAATTTAACCCCTAACATTGTAGATGCAGGAACCAACACAGCAAAACCAACAATATTCCTTCACATCAATGCTGCCTTTGCAGGCTGTTTTTCCTTTTTGTTCATGCAAATACACATATTTGACTTTAAGGCATGTCTAGATAAGAGTGGGTATCGGGTAACTATTTTTCTTATTTCTCCACAAAAACATGTTATTTAATTTTTGCGAGACATTTTGAACAATTTTCAAATGCAAAACGTTAGCATATAATACAGAATGAAAGATGTTGAGTAGTCAGTTTTCCTGAAATAAAAGTTTTAAGATTATTAATACTTAATGCATTTTTAGCGTAGTAAATATCAAAGTATCATGTCAAAAACAGAAAAAAAAACGTTTATGTGTTTCTTCAAAGTTCGCTTGCCAGTTTAGAAGTTTCATGATAAATCCAGATATTGTCTAAAACTATCTTGTTTCACTTCCAAATAAAACGCATTATTTTAAAATTTTCAAAGTTCAGTTGTTCTTCAGCGTTAGTGGTATATCATTATAAATACAGAATTTCATCAGTTCCAGGGAAGTAATGTCCGAAATAGTATTGCAAAGTCATCTCTAGGTCTTCCACTGGTTGTCCATGTGTTGCGAAAAGTCCAGTCTCCTCCAGTTTGTAATCTGTCCAAAAGATTGACATCATGAAGAATTTTCAGAGATTAAGTCCAAATTTTATATCGAGGATTAAGTTCAGGATCGTGAAAATGCTAAAAAAGATCCTCCAATTTGTAGGAAAGTCTTTTTGTTTTTCTCCATAAGTCTTTTGTTGGTTTCGGGGAAATGCTCAAACATAGGTAGGCTGATTCAGATAACCTCTATTACTGAATTACTAACATCTTTAAATTGACAATGGCAAAGTCCAAATAACACTTTCCACATTTTTAGCTCACCTGAGCACGAAATGCTTATGGTGAGCTTTTGTGGTCAGTCAATGTCCGTCGTCCTTAGTGCGTCGTGCGGCGTGTGGCATCAACAATTGCTTTAAAAGCCTACTCCTCCTACACCTCTGGACCATATCATATCATAATCGGATTTTTGATTAACATGCAGGTACAGGGGCAACATCCACATCAGTGGGCCCCCTTCCAGATAGCTGGCTTGCTGCACGCATGGCAGATCTCACACCAGATCTCCAGGTACGTCTATCATGAGGGTTGATAGCCGAGAGCTTCCACTCTCTGCAATCCCTCTCTGTCAGCTGCTTCCATGTCATTTTGGGCCTCCAAGGCCCACGCTTTCCATCAACCTGTATGTCAAAGGCTGTCTTGATTGCACCACTGGAGCGTTCCACATGTCCATACCATCGAAGTCTTCTCTCCTTCAGAATGAGGTCTAGATCCTCAATGCCAAGCCGCACAAGTAGATCATTGGACCTGGTGGTGACAATGTCTTGCGGCCTGACATTGCAGATCTGTCTGATCATTGCCCTGTCATTTCGCTGCAGACGCTGGAGGTTCGGCTTTGTCAGTGGCCAAGTCTCGCTGGCATGGAGCATTGCGCTCCGCACACAAGAGCTGTACACATGGCCACGTGTTAATTGACTTGATACCAGGTAGGAAGCATCGGGGTGACTTGTAGATAAAAAATAGCTAAAATCATTCCAATCGGATATCTGACATGGCTGCTATCTTGAAAATCTATTTTTCACTTCTTCTCCTGAAGAAGTAGGCAAATTGACTCTAAACTTGTTAGGAAGCATCGGGGTGATTTGTATATCAAAAATAGCTAAAATCGTACCAATTGGAAATCCAAGATGGCACCGATGGCAACCATCTTGAAAATCTAATTTTCGCTATTTCTCCTAAACCCAAAAGCCAATTTGCTCCAAACTTGCTTGGGGTGACATAGATCAAAACAAGCTAAAATTGTTCCTATCGGAAATCCAAGATGGTTGCCATGGTGGCCATCTTGAAAATCTATTTTTTGCTTCTTTTCCTGAACTGAAAGGCTTATTGACTTCAAACTAGGTAGCAAGCATCGAGGTGACTTGTAGATCAAAAATAGCTAAATTCGTGCCGATCGGAAATCCAAGATGAACTGAAAGGCCAATTGACTCGAAACTTGTAGGAAGCATTGTGATGATTTGTAGATCAAAAATAGTTAAAAAATTGTCCCGATCGGAAATCCAAGATGGCCGCCTTGGCGGCCATCTTGAAAATCTATTTTTCGCTTCTCCTAAATTGACAAGGCCAATTGACTTGAAACTTGGTAGGAAGCATCAAGTTGAATTATAGGTCAAAAATAGCTAAACTCTTTCTGATCGGAAATCCACGATGTCTCCCATGGCGGCCATCTTGAAAGTCTATTTTTCAATTCTTCTCCGGAATCGAAAGGCTTATTGAGTTTAAACTTGGTAGGAAGCATCGGGGTAACTTGTAGATCAAAAATAGCTAAAATCATCCCTATTGGAAATCCAAGATGCCCGCCATCTTGTTTTATATATACTTATATAGGGAAAACCTTTAAAAATCTTTTTGTCTGAAACCAGAAGGCCCTGGCCTTTGATATTTGGTTACATAGCTTCATCTAGTATACTTGCTTATTCAACAATAAGGCACCATGCGATCATGCTTCTGTCCAGCACCCCCCAGCCTGTCATCCGAAAACATTCTTTTCAACAAATTTTAAACATACATAGTCCTATGAAGAGAAATCATAGTCTTTTAGAATATACTAGAGACAATGACACTCAGGTGAGCGAATTAGGGCCCTCTTGTTATTTTTATATTTTTTCTTTGTTAGTTTTCCACAAATACACTATTTTACAGTTCATTTTCTACAAGTGAAAATCGTTCATGGCAATAGACAACAAGCCAGTGCCTGTTTTTGAAATGTCCAGTCACATTATTTCAGTGTCCATACACAAAATAGAACTGTTGTACATATATACTGGTGAATGTTTTATTTAGTTTGTGTCTTTTTGTAAGGAAGGGACTAATAATGTAAACATTTGGCACAGTGACTTATTATAAATATTAGATAATATGGAGACTTTTTACCCCAAAGAATGCAAAACAATGGTTATGTTTATTTGGTTAGTACAAATCAGATTATTGTACATCTGTTTACTGACTGTAAGGTACCCTTTGTGGTAACTTAAACAGTGATAAGGAATGAGAAATTTTCTCTTAATGAAAAACTTGAAATATTTTATCAAAATTAAAATGTAATACAAATTTCCCTAAATCAAAATGACATGGATATTTTCCCTGTTACAAAAGTATTAATTTGCTTACTGAAGTGCTGAAATCAGATACTGGAATATACTGGAATTTCAAATATAGGGTTTGTTACTACTGTATGTGCCCTAAATAATTTAACCCATTGTATACTGAATAGACTCTCCCACACTATATATTGGAATAGTCCAATATAAATTTTAGGTACGTCCGGCTATGAGATTTACATATTCCTAGAGAAAAATGGCTAAACTATTTGCAAACAGTGGAGACCCTGATCAGACGCGTCTGATCTGGGTCTGCACTGTTTGCCAATTAGAACCTTTTACGGGTCTCCCAACTACAAAGTCCTGAGTAGACATTGTGCTCCACTTTGAGAGTGCATTTTGGATATCCCAAAAACTTCTTTTTATTTAAACGGAAGTCTGGAAGAATGTGAAATAATTTGAATACTTCTATTTCAGAATCGGTACTATGTATGGTTTATATTAATTGTGCTGTGCTTTTTTACTACGCCTAATAATTTTCTCCTCAGTTGCAACAAGCAAAAATGTTCCTTAACCTTTAAACTGCCAATCACAATTAATCACAATCAGTGTTGATTAGGCGTCCTATTCTAAAAGGAAGACACTAGCTCCTAAGCAGACCCATCATCAGCAGAGAGGTAAACGATTGGACTTGAACCAGCTCTTCTGAAAATGTAAACTAAAGGATGCATGTAGTATAGTCCTGTTTTATCATGTTTATAGGGCTTTGAATCATTTTGTCAATTCCACTGGATAATTTTAATCCTTAAGCTGCTAATCACAACAATTGTAGTCCGCTTTTTCATCTGCTTGTGATTTTAAAAGTCATTTTTGCAAACAGTGTGGACCCAGATCAGACTGCTCCTGAACAGGGTCCATACTGTTTGCCTGTATGCAAAAATAGATTTGAAAAGTTTGCAAGAATATTCAGCAGACGACATAAACAGACAACATTTTCAGATGCAGGTTTTCTTTGCGTTTTAAGGGTTATCAGGCATGCAGATGATTAGCTTTTGCATGTATGCAATCTGCTTGAGAGGATCTGTCTTTTTACGATTACAGAGATTTTACCAGAGTTCAAATATCATGAAGATAAAATATTTTCATCTTGATCATATACATGTCTGCATGTAGCATATTCCTAACCATTAGAACACCTTTGTAAATTGTAGATGACATTCTAAACTATTTCTATTTATCTGAGAAAATAAGGCTTACCATTTCATGTGAATCATATAAATGACAATTTGCATGGAATGTCAAGCCTTATTTTCTTGATTTTTTTTTTTTTTTTTTTTTTTTTTGTAGACTCATTTTTACTGTTTTGACATGCAGTCTGGGTTAGATAACATTCTTACTTGTTGCAGCTCCTATCTGTCTTAATGCAGAATAAATTTATTTAACCCTTAAAATGCTTAGCATGCTGGGCCAAAATTTCAGCAGATATCTTTATTTTTCTGAGAAAATAGGTATTTTCTTACTTTTCCCAGGAAAAAGGATTTGACATCTCAAGCAAATTGTCCCCTAAGGGAATGGCTTGCATGGTGAAAAGTCTTGGGAGTCTGTTTGCATGAAATATGAAACCCTATTTTCTGGAAAAAAAAATAAGCAAAAATAATATCAATTTTTGTCTGCTGAATTCACTACCAGATTGCAGTTACTAATGCCTGTATGCAAATGGTAAAAATTCATGTTCATGGCTCCAGATAAGAGGGAGTATCCACATAATATTTTTCATATTTTTCCATGAAATTATTATCCACATAATATTTTTCCCTAAAAACACGTGGTTTCTCATTAGAAGCACCTTGGTTAGGCACTTCTTATGAGTACCACAACATATTTTCATGGAGAAAAAAGAAAAATATCAGTACTTCTTGGTCTAACCCATTGTATACTATAGACTCTCCCACACAATATATTGGAAGAGTCCAATTTCAATTTTAGGTACATCCGGCTATGAGATCTACATATTCCTAGAGAAAAATGGCTAAACTATTTGCAAACAGTGGAGACCCTGATCATATGCCACATTCTGCGGCGTCTGATCTGGGTCTGCACTGTTTGCCAGTTACCTTTTTACGGGTATCTTGACTACAATGGTTTAAAAAAGTGTTTTATCTGGAGCTATGAATGTTGTGTTATTTTTAACAAAACTGCATCTTTACTCTGACACTACTAATTAGTATGTTGTGAATTTTGTTAAATGGTGTTTTATTGTCCCCCACCGGTTTTGAGGCAAAGCAAGGAACATGATATTCAGCTTTCCATGATTCATGGTTCTTGATGCATGATAAGTAGTTCTGCACCCTCTGACAGTATGTACCTTGTGTCCTTAATGCCTCCTACAGTTTTATGTAATCTTTTTGAAACTGTACAGGACCTGGTGTTTTTATCATGGTCTGAAGATGTGCATGTGATTTGTAAATAATCCTCAGATTGTTTTTTTTTTTTTTTTTTTGTTACTTGTCCCCATTTTGAACTTATCAGATACTGTCAAAGTGTATAGATAGTAGGTACCTTGTTGACCTGGTCATTTTTTGCAGGATTTTTTAAAGGCTGGGGACAAAAGTTCTCTGAATTTGCTTGTTTTGATTAGGTATTTTCTGGTCAAGTGTATGGTTGGGGCTGGAAGGATGAGGGGTGGGGGTGCATTCACACTGGTCTAGGTGTTAGCTGTTCACTTAATCATGTTAATGGCATTTGTGCTGAAATTAATCAGATGTGTTTAATAGTATGTTATTCAATGTGATTGTTAGGGTAACTTTGCTTTAACTCTTTCAGTGCCAAATTTCAGACGACATTTATCGTCTGTTTTTTGTTTTTTTTAAACAAACTATCACTTCGGAAGAAATTTATATGTAAAGTTGAAAAACTGTATGTCAAACAGCGAAGATCCAGATGACGGCTCATTATGAGCCATCCCATCTGGATCTATGCTGTTTGCAAAAGCCTATTATTATCGTCTGTGGCAGTGAAATAGTTAAACAACTACATGTATGCACAGATCTTGAAAGCTTGATAGAATAGATTGTATTGGTTTTAATAATTGAGTCAGCACCTCTTTTAATTAGAGAAAATGGCCTTATGATATATTGCAGATCCAGATCAGCCTGCCTATCCTCTCGGAACAGGGTCTATATTGGCTGCACACATATTACATTGACCTTGAAGATTAACGTTTACCACTCGCATGGCTAATTCAGCAGGCGACAAGTTGGTGATATTTTTCTCATTTTTCATAAAAAACAGGATTTGACATTTCATGCATGAAATGTCAAATCCTGTTTTGTGGGAAAAATCAGAAAAATATTTCAGTATGTTGTCTGCTGAAAATTTTACCCACAGTGCTAAGTGTTAGAGAAAAACAAACACGGTATACCCTGAGGGAACAGTGCACTCCTTGATCAAACTGCAGATGAATAGGTATATCTGTGTCTACACTGGTTGTGATCTTGAAAAGTGAGCAATGATTTAGATTTTTTAAGATTTTGGGAGCCCTTTTTTTCCTTTTAGTATAGACCCTGTTTTAGAAAGGAAGAAACACTTTGACAGAGTTGCCTCCCTTGAAGACCATTTGCCTAAAATGTTCATTTGAAAGAAAAACATGTCTTATTGCAGGCCACACTAATGTACACCTGTGAGCCATTTCAGCAATCTGGCACCTCCAAATCCAACTCACTGTTTATGACAGCTCTACTGTTGTCTTTCGGATTGTCTTCCATACCTATAGTGTTTATGATTGGCAGGTAAGTTGTCTGCCATAATTATGGAGGTATCATGATTTGGAGGTACCATATTTACCCTAAGTATTGGGACACCTTATCTACGTACTACACTTGTTTTAACCCTTAAGATGCCAAACACAACAATTGTCATCTGCTTTGTCCTCTGCCGAATACTTTAAAAGTCATTGTTGCAAGCAGCGTGGACCCAGATCAGACTGCTCCTAGAGGAGCAGTCTGATCTGGGTCCACACTGTTTGCCTATATGCAAAAGTATGTTTGAAAAGTTTGCAAGATGCAGCAGACAACATAATCAGACGACATTTTCAGACGCTTTGAGGGTTAAAATTTGAAATAGTCCATTCTACTACCTCTTGATGTGTCTAAAATATTGCTGTATGTATAGCAAACAGTTTAATCCCTGATCAGATGTCACATTCTGCGGCATCTGATCTGGGTCTAAACTGTTTGCAAAGGCCAATCTGTCCCAATACTTAGAGTTATTATGGTAGGTTGTTTGCCATATAAAGTCTTGGCGCTTGGCAGGTAATTGTTTGTCATACAATCATAGTCTTCGTGAAGAGCAGATTATCTGTCATAAATGTAATCTTCATACATATTTTCAAGTAATTTGTCTGCTATGCATCATAGTTAGCAGATCCATTGTCTAATGGTCGGATGTGTAATCTGTCGTACAGATAACTTTCATTGCCTGTAAGCTATGATAATAACCCTAAGTATTGGGACAGACAGGCCTGATCAAACAGTGAAACTCAATCAGACCACAGAATGTGATCTAATTGGGGTCTACACTGTTTGCCTGTTGTATATGATGAGCAGTTGTCTGAGATGCTTTGCACATTTGGTCAGCAATGACATTTGATCAGAAAAAGAAAGAAAAGAAAAGACAGGTCTGCATTTTAAATGTTGAATCATTTATTGCATCAAACTTAGAACAGCATCAAAATATGATCATTACTTAATGCTTAGCAGGCTGGGTAAAAATTTCAGCAGGTCGAAATAATTTTTTGCATTTTTACAGAGACTAGGCCAGAAACAAAGCCTATTTCTGAGATAAATAAGAAAACTGTTATGAAGATGTCATCTGCTGAATTTGCCCAGAGAGTTGTAAAGGTTAGGCATGCCTATGCAGAATCTGTTCTTTTATACCATGATACTTGCACTGTACAAAAATGAGTGAATGCCAAAACATTATTCATTATGCACATTAACCCTTAAAGCGCCAATCACAACAATTGTTGTCTGCTTTGTCTTCTGCTTGTGATTTTAAAAGTCATTTCTGCAAACAGTGTGGACCTGGATCAGACTGCTCCCAGTCTGATCTGGGTCCACACTGTTTGCCGGTATGCAAAAAATAGCTTTGAGAAGTTTGCAAGAATATTCAGCAGACGACATAAACAGACGACATTTTCAGATGCAGTTTTTCTTGGCGCTTTAAGGGTTAAGATAGATTTTTGTAGTGCAAATGGCAAATAAAAAAATTTGAATAAGCTTTAAAATCGGAAAAGAATTTTTAACCTTTGTCCTGCTGAACCTGGATATATCCTGCCTATGCAAACAGTGTAGATCCAGATCAGTTGGCTTCTGAAGAAGGCATCTGATCTAGATCCACACCATTTGTCATTCAGTATGTGAATTTTTATCAACAATCTAGATTGAGAAATCTGATTGGCTGACAGTTAGAAATTGGCGTGGCATCTTAATTTATTCAGCATGACAAGGGTTAGAGTTCTAATAATGCTATCCCTGAAAAATATACCAGTTTTCACTATATACTAGTATCTTTCAAGAACAAATGGTCTTCAGTGGAATTCCCTCATTGAGTTCTTGTCAGAATCAGTTATATCAAATTATTGCAAGAAGAAATTTAGCTACCAAGTTTTATGTAACTACATGATATGTTTTGATGTATAATTAACTAAATTTATTCAAAATTATCACTTTCTGGAGATATGCAAATTTGTTGATATTTCTTACTTCACCTTGGATGGTTCTGTTGAGATGCTGCTGTGGTTTGTGAGAAAAAAGGATATTTATATGGGTCATACTTATACTTCTAGACAAGAGGAATAGCCTGATCCATGAAAATGTATTAGGTACTTATTAGGAGAGTTTGGAGAGGATACATTTTTATGGAAGATAAGAGAAATATGAACAGTTTTTTGTTGCTTTATCTGAAGCCATGTGGAAACTTTACTTATGTAGGGCCCTGCTCATTGTCGACTTCTAATGTTGCAGTTTGTCACCATCAAAAAGTTGTGGACCATTCCGTGTGTATTCCTATGACAACTATGTGATGTTTGATGCAGTCACAAACATGGTGAACAGTTTCCCTCCAAAAGCCAGAGATGTGTTGTCAGTTCTGGGAAGAGGAGGATCTATGGTTGTAATGTCAGTCCTTCTCTGGTAAATGAGACCCATTTTTCTGTATGCAAATAGCAAACATCTATGTCAGGAGTGATGTATTCTAAACTAAATTTCTGTCGTGAAACATACAACTTTCATGGGGATAGGCAAAGTGGCAAAAGCTTCTTGCCATGAAAATTTAAATGACTAGTTTTCACAGTGGATTCAGGAAGTCTCAAAATGAATTGCTGTGATATCCTGAAAAAAATTTTTTGATGTGAATTAAGAAACTTTGTTAACTTAGTTCGCAGTAATTTTAGAAAGTACTTTCATCTGGGTGTTTTGTTTTGCAAATAAACAGATTCTAAATATAAAAAAATGACCGTTTAGAGCAATGAACACACACAAAACTGAAAACAGCTGAATTGTCAGTTTTCTGGGTCAGACCAGCCAGTTTCGGACAATTAGATATCATCAGTGACCATATAAATTTTCAAAATCCTTGAATGGTCGCAATGACTGCAAAGGACCAGAAAATATAAACTGCACTATAGTGAAGTATAGGGAGATGTTTTATGGCCAATCTTAGTTCCTTGCAAGTTTTAATATTCTTGATGAACTTATAACAGTACAGCTGTCAAATATTTGTCATTTTAATATCTGGCCTTAATTCACCAGCCAAACCAGTCAAAACAACAGCAAATGCATTCTAAGATATTTCTTTTTTATTTTCTGTAAAAATAAGGCTTGACATTTCATGGGAATTGTTTGCCTAGCAGATGATTTACATGAACTGTCAATCCTTATTTTCTCAGAAAAAAAAACAACAACAAAAAAACAATGTTTTAGAATGTAGTCTGCTACAATTTTAAATGGCGCTTTAAGGGTTAAAGGAACTCTTGAGAGGATTTGATCCACATGGTAGATTATCTGCCATTTTTATATGGGAGACAACTTTTGAGACTTCTTGTTTGCTTTCCTGCACATCAAGCCCCTTCTGAAAAGGGTATTCCCAAGGGGAGCCAGTTTTTTCCTTTTAGAGTAGACCCCATTTGATCTGGGCAGAACAGTTTTGACGAAGGTGGCTCAGTTGGATGCGTGTCTGACTGGTGATAAGGAGGCTGCAGGTTCGAACCCTGCCGGTTCGGCAACATTCATTTGTGGAGAGATCATGAAATACTTTGCATACCATCATTCTCTCCCTTCTTCTGATACAAGAAGGGTGTCACGTGAATGGACGAGCGTTGGGCCGGTGACGATGGACTAGACGCAATCGCAAGCAATCAGAGGATAAACACAACACTTTGTAAAATAAAAACAAGCACGTACTTAGAATAGTTAAAAAAAAAACTATAATTAAAGTTCAAATTTCCATGTTCCGAAGCTTCCATAATCTATAGGTACTATTAAACTTCATAATCTGAAAATACTGTTAATTTCCATAATTAAATATACTGTAAATTTGTAGTAAATACGTATCTTAAGATGAAGTCCACGGATGTATCCTCCATGATATTTCTGGTTATCACTAACACTTGTTTCTATAGAACTTTGAACAAAACTTGCCGGAAAACATTTGATGGTCAGTCATAGTGATGATAACTAGAGGACACAATCACAGTGGCGAAACAGATACATATATGGATACGGGACCTGAAAATAAGTATCATGTCCTAGAACTCTTGATATCAAACATTACGAGGTATTGCCTTATTAATTTCCACTAGATATACAGAGTGTGTACGCCAAATGTTATAAATGCGACAAGTCCGTTGCAATTGATTATTATATAGCAAAATCAGATCCTAAAACCACATGGACGCTGTTAATGACATATAATATTGTACAAAAATCCAACACAGGCAGACACACAGTCAGAATATATCCGACAACCAAATTAACTAATCGGAGGAATGGCATCTCGACGATTACACATTCTTACAGGAAGAACCCATGCGCCTTCCACTGTAAGAATCCCTTTAGAACGCTAAAGGCTAAAATAAATTATAACTGCCATTATACCACAACGATTACACGATCACACATCGTCCCCACATAATCATTGGGTACAATATCAACATGCCATCGTCATAGCCTCAAACATGACTCCTTGCTGCTTGAGCCATTTCATAATATAAAACTCTAGTGAACAGACTTGTGATTAAAATAAAAAGGACCTCTGTATATGTGTTTAAGGTGAATATAGTATGTGTCATTTGTGTAAATCGGGCTAACTAATGAATGTGTATGCAGTTAACATAAAGCCTAATGGTAGCGTACGTTTACGCGTATATGTAGGGTGTGTGCGGTTAACATAACGACATAACGCTCAACTGTGTCATACATTTAAGCGTATATGTCTGGTATGTACATGTCAGATGAGAATATGTAATATCAAAGTACGGTAGTGCTATCATTGCGCCGATCCATTTGTCTTATTCAAATAAGAATATTAATGATTGCATTCTGATCAGGGTCTACAGAACCTATCAGACTCACCAGACTGACCAGGATCCATAGAATCGATCAAACTTAACCTCCCTATTCGGTTTATAGTTTACACACCCAACACGGCTTATTCGTCTGATAAGGGTCTACACATATAACCAAAGTGTACACATCTGATCAGGGTCTATCTACTTATCATGCCGGGTTTGTAAGTACGAATGATACATAAAATCGCAACATAGTAAAGCAGTAAATTTACCTACTCGAATTTTAGCTGCGGTAAAGACGAGCAAGAATATTGCAAGAATAAAATTAAATAAATTATTGACTTACCATGGTCAGATTCCCCAGATACAGCACAACATGAAGATTAGAAAAAGGAAGACAAGGATCAGTCTTCGATGAAATAAATTTTGTAGTGTGTATCGTTCTATTCAACCAGGGAACTTTTATAGTAATGTGGCACGTTTTGAAACATTGTGTCCACAAGAAATCCGTGAAATTCAAGATCTAAAAATAATATTCACAAGAATACCGTGATAGTCAAAGATTTAAAATAACCTGTTCGATTGTCCGAACGGTGCAAAATTTCACACAGCAACTGCTCAAACTATGAAGTAAAAAACATTTTTCTCTCGGAACGCTACAAAACTGCAAAATTACGACAGAAAATTGTCTCCCCTTTCAAAAGATAGCCTTGAGACGAAAATCAATCCCAGAACCGTGAAGATATTGATCACCGAACCTAGGTTCACTCGGAATATATAGTGTTCTGGTAACCGCTCAAGTATATAGATGTAAATAATCAAATACACCCTCAGCATAACTATCTCTTGATTACCGTAATACCGTAACTTGAAAGCTGAAGTGTACCTACTTGCTTAAAAAGTAAAACTGTCATCATAATCAGCGCTCCAGTTACAAATGCAATAATCTAACCTGGTTAATAAAAATCGATACAAACTTCTTTTTATACTATGTACATATAAAAATATATTCAAGATAAAACAGGGACGTGACAAAGGGCAGTTGTCAGTTTCTGGCAAAAGAATGTGCACAATATGGGTTAACGGCTTAGAAGACTAAGCCTGCCCAGTAAACATGTGGTTAGGTAAACTGACCTTGCTTGACATGATCCCATAGGGTTGACTGGGCTGTAAAACCTCAACACAAACAAACTAAGAAACCTCACCTGAAAGTGTATACATTCCCTGTAAAATGCATCATACAAATCAAAGATCCTTTAGCAATTATGCTAACAGTGAAGACCCAGTAGATTCTATGGTATCTTCACATTTTAACCCATGAAGGCAACTGGATACACATGATTGATTTTGTGCCATTATTATGGTTTCATGTTAGGTCATCTTAGACCCCTTTTTATGCCCCCAACTTGGAAAAGTGGGGGGCATATTGCTTCTGGCTTGTCCGTTTGTTCATTTGTTACGTTTGTTCGTTCGTCACGCCTTCTTATGCATAGCATAACTTTAGAACCATGTATGCTAATGTTTTGAAATTTTATATAAGGATTTCTCATGAAAAAATTGATGACTAGTATTTTTTTTCTTATCCGAATTATCTCCCATTTTAGAGTTATTTCCCTTTTAACAAAATAACATTGAAATCTCTTTTGCAAGATATCTCAAAAAGTATTTGAGCTAGAGCCTTGATATTTGGTATACTGATTGGGACTGAGGAGATACCTGATTAAATTTTCAACCAATTAGATGAAATATTGTTGGAGTTATTGCCTTTTGCAATATTTGGCCATTTAATGTTGTTGCTTTATTGTGCATAGCATAAGTTTAGAATCATGTATGCTAATGTTTTGAAATTTCAAATATGGATTCCTCATGAAAGAATAGGTGACCTGTATTTTTTTTTCTTATCTGAATCATATCCCCTTTTAGAGTTATTTCCCTTTTAATAAAAAAAACATTGAAATCTCGTTAGCAAGATATCTCAAGAAGTATTTGAGCTGGAGCCTTGATATTTGGTATACTGATTGGGACTGAGGAGATCATCTGATCAAATTTTCACCAATTAAATGAAATTTTGGAGTTATGGCCCTTTGCAATTTCTGGCCATTTAATGTTGTTGTTTTATTTTGCATAGCATAAGTTTAAAAACATGTATGCTAATGTTTTGAAATTTCATATATGGATTCCTCATGGAAAATAGGTGACCTGTATTTTTTTTCTTATCTGAAGTATATCCCATTTTAGAGGTATTTCCCTTTTAATAAAATAACATTGAAATCTCATTAGCAAGATATCTAAAAAAGTATTTGAACTAAAGCCTTGATATTTGATGTACTGATTGGTACTGGGGAGGAGATCACCTGATTAAATTTTCAACCAATTAAATAAAATGTTGGAGTTATGGCCCTTTGCAATTTCTGGCATAGTATAAGTTTAGAACCATGTATGCTAATGTTTTGAAATTTCATATATGTATTCCTCATGAAAAAATAGGTGACCTGTATTTTTTTCTTATCCAAATTATCTCCCATTTTAGAGTTATTTCCCTTTTAATAAAATAATATTGACATCTCATTAGCAAGAAGTATTTAAGCTAGAGCCTTGATATTTGGTATACTGATTGGGACTGAGGAGGATTTCATGGTCCAGTGATTATGCCTTATAACTTGAAGACTATTTGATAGAGAAATGTTATACCTTGGATATTAGTTCCATGTGACATGAAGAGTGACCTCAAAATATATGTAGGTCAGTGTGACATATTTCATGGACCAGCCATTATACCTTACAACTCGAAGACTATTTGATAGAGAAATTACATACCTTAGATATTAGTTCCATGTGACACGAAGAGTGACCTCAATATATATGTAGGTCAATATGACCTATATTTTATGGTCCACTGATTATGCCTTATACCTCGATGACTATTTGAAGGTGAAGTGTAATACCTTGGATATTAGTACCATGTGACACGGACTGACCTCAAAATATAATTAGGTCAATGTGACCTATATTTCATGGTCCAGTGATTATGCCTCATAGCTCGAAGACTGTTTGGTAGAGAAATGTCTTACCTTGGATGTTAGTTTCATGTGACACTAAGAGTGACCTCAAAGTATATGTAGATCAATTTGACCAATATTTTATGGTCCAGTGATTATACCTTATATCTCGAAGACTATTTGATAGAGAAATGTCATACCTTGGATATTAGTTCCATGTGACACGAAGAGTGACCTCAAAATATATGTAGGTTAATGTGACCTATATTTCATGGATGAGTGATTATGCCTTATAACTCAAAGGCTATTTGATAAAGAAATGTCATACCTTAGATATTAGTTCCATATGACACAAAGAGTGACATCAATATATATGTAGGTCAATGTGACCCATATTTCATGGTCCAGTGATTATACCTCATATCTTGAGTATTTGATAAGAGAAATGTCATACCTTGGATATTAGTTCCATGTGACACGAAGGCTGACCTCAAAATATATGCATGTCAGTGTGACCTATATTTCATGGTCCAGTGATTTTGTCTTATATTTCAAAGACTATTTGATGGAGAAATATCATTACTTGAATATTAGTTCCATGAGACTCTAAGAGTAACCTAAAAATATATGTAAGTCATTGCGACCTACATTTCAGTGTCCAGTGATTTTACCTTACATCTCGAAGACTATTTGATAGAGAAATGTCATACCTAGATTTTTAACTTCCATGTGACCTGTTGATTGACATAAAAATGTATCTAGGTCAGTGTGACCTATACGTCACCAGTGATTTTGCATAATAACTGGTAGACTATTTGATGGAGAAATTTCATACCAGGAACATTTGTTCCATGTGATGCGATGGTCAACCTCAAAATATATCTATATTCCATGTAACACATAGATTTGCATTAAAATTTATAGAGGGATGTGTGATTTATATTCAGACTCACAAAACTTATTGTATTTGAAATAAAATCATATAAAAATACTAGGTACACCTTTTGATGTGTTAATGTGAAACCAGGTAGACCAGGCACAAACAGGTGAGCTATGCTGTCATGCAACAGCTTTTGTTACCTTGTATTATCTTTTTAGGCAAGCATATGGTTGGTGGCATAGTGTTTTACAAACACAATTTCTAGTTTTCCATTCTGAAAAATGGTCTACTCAAAAAGGAAAGAATTTGCTTTCAAGGTGAGCAAATTCTTTCCTTTTAGAGCAGACCTTTTCAGAAGTGGCCTGGTATGCTAGATGAAAAACTAGAAGTCATAAAAATTGTCTCCCTTGTAAAATAAAAAAAAAAAGTGAAAAGATAATATCCTTGTAGTGGGCAGATAACCCTGTCAAAAATTAATGGAATTTGCCCATTAGCAATCCAAAACTAGATCTTCACAATATCTGCATTCTGCTGCATCTGATCTGGATATACAGAGTTTGCAAATACCATATTCGACCTAATTACCACACTATGTGCTAAGGCTTTTCAAAATTATGGGAAAAACTTGCAGTAAAATATCACCTAATAAGGGCAAAATTTAAAGAAAGATCAGCAGAGGTCTTCATGAGGAGCGCATTTAATGTTGCTTATGCGACATTATTTTCTGTTTGTCTGTATAAAAAGATATGTTGTGGGTACTTGTTTGAATTGCCTCGACTTGTCGAACCAATTCATATGAGTACCCACAACATATGTTTTTATAAAGAAGTACATGTAGATAAAAGTATACTGGTTGTAATCTAAAGACTACTAAATTGCTTGACTGTGCGTTTATAGGAACATGTGCGGTAATTAGGTCAAATACGGTACCTTATTTTTAGGATGTTAGGCATCAGTGGTGAATTTCTCCAGGTAAACATTTGAAAATCTTGAAAAGGCTGTGAGAATACGTACTATTCAGCTTGGCTTTTTCACTTTATATATACATATCTAGGGAGAAATATGAAGTGCTACTTGTCAGAGCAAGGTTTCAGAAGAGTACCATAGTTACTATTTGCATGAAGCACTTCTGATGAGTACTCATAGATTTCAGGGAAGAACAATGAAAAAAAAGTCAATATTTTTTGGTAGAAAAAAAGCATAATATCTAGAGTTGTGATACACATTCCGGAATGCACTGGGTTCACCCTTAAAGCCACAATCACTACAACTGCAGCAGAAGACAATTTCGATTCTTTTTTTTTTTTTTTTTTTTTTTTAATTTTTCAGAGAAAACACATCAACATTTCATATGAATTGTCTGCAAGCAGATGATTCACATGAAATGTCAAGACTTATTTTCTCTAAAAAAAAAAAAAAAAATCAGAATTTTGTCTGCTACAAAATTTGCTTGGCACTTTCAGTCCTTTAGACTGGTACAAATCCCTATAGATGGGAACAGTGTAGATCCAGATGAGACAGCTCATAATTTAGAGCTGTCTTATCAGGATCTACCGGTATACTATTTGCCCTTCAATGATTTTGAGCAAAAGAAACCTTATTGTCAACAATAATGACCAAATACAAAGATAGAAGAGTCCACTTTATAAACTCAAGGTTGAAAGGGTTAAACCATTGTAGTCTGGAGACCCGTAAAAGGGTAATTGGCAAACAGTGCAGACCCAGATCAGATGCCGCGTTCTGTCGTCACTGTTTGCAAATAATTTAGCAATTTTCTCTAGGAATATGTAAATCTTATAGCTGGACATACCTAAAATTGAAATATGGACTCTTCCTGTATATAATGTGATAGATTTTATTCAGTATACAATGGGTTAAGGGGTTGATATAATATTTTACTTCCAGTTTCTTGATGTACTACTTCTGGGCTGTTGGTCAGGCTCACCACAAAATGAGCAAGCTTCTGAGAGACCAGCTCAAACAAGTAAGTTTACATAGATCATAAATCATGTGGCAAGGCAGAAGCTAATCATGTGTTCCATCTCATATATTCTTTTAAGCTTTAGCAACCTGGGCCCAGTTGTTCAAAGCGTCGTTAGCTTAACGAGCTCGTTAAGGGTCATTTCGTTAACTGTTTTAGCGGATTCAATATACAATATTCTGATATTTTTTGCTGAAAAAATGTGAGTAGCTTTTGCACTGCAAAAGCTACTCACATTTTTTCAGCAAAAAATTTCAACATGTTTGCGTGTCACTTGAAGTAAATTTTAACGAATCGTTAATTAACGACATCGTTAGCTTTGAACAACTGGGCCCTGTAGGCTAAATCATTGCATAAAAATTAATAATATATTTTTTCGGATCTTTCCCAGAAAATAAGTCTTAACATTTCATTCAAATTGTTCAGAGACAATTTCAATGAAGTTTCAAGTCTTATTTTCTGCAAACAATCGGGGAAAAATATTTTTTAAATGTTGACACAGTTGTCTGCTTTCTTATAGTCAGCAGGTTAAAGTTTAAGCTCGCAACTTCTTAACTTCTCTAATGTGCTTGCACAAAGTTAGACTCAGCTCCCTTTCCATAGGCAGTTTAATAAACATGAAAGTTTCATCACTAAATATTTCTGAGGTTTTAATAACAAACCCTATATTTCAACACTGGGGAATTGGAGGGAGGGGTCAGAAATTATGAGAAAGTTCATGTGACATCACGAAAACATGCCTATATAATTTTGACCCCCTTAAACCCCTCTTTTATATAGTAAAACTGGGATTCACAGGGGCATACATTATTTTTCGTATTTCTGCTCAAAAACATAGATTGTGGGTATTCATTAGAACCGCCTCACTGAGCAGTTCTAACGAGTACCACAGTCTATGTTTTTGAGCAGAAATATGAAAAATATCAGAGTTTTTTATCTGAAAATTTTCAGTTTTTGGAGGTGAAATTTTCTTTATATTTGAATAGGTGTGTTTTCGTTATGATGTTTAAGCTGTAGTTGGAGTTGCAAATCATCATTCCACTCTTCTGATTTCATCTGCATAGCTCCAGATAATTGGTGGTATCAGGATTTTTTTTTTTATTTCTCCAGGAAAGCATATACTGTGGGTACTTCTAATGAAGGTGTTCATTACACAGATGCACTTCTAATGAATACCCAGATTATATGTTTTTATGGCAAAATAAGAAAAATATCAAATATTTTTGGTTGAAAAAAGTGCCTTAATAGGGAGCTATGCTTCTGTTCCAGTTCATCTGTGATTGTTCATTGTCTGATATAAAATTCATTTCCTTGTATGTCTACTTCTGGTGCCTTGCAATTGGCAAGACTGCATTTTGTTTGTGTTGAGGTTTTACAGCCAAGTCAACCCATTGGGGTCATGTCAAGCACAGTCAGTTAGCTGAGCACACTTTTACTGGGCAGGCTTAGTCCTCTAAGCAGTTAACCAGTATTGTGCACATTCTTTTGCCAGAGACTACATTTTGTGGTAATGGTCTTTTTGGAGGAACCAGCAGAGGATTTGTTTAGGAAGAACATTTGGTGATAATTCTGGGGCAATTTCCTCAATTTCTCCATATTAGCATGTTGTTCGTACTCATTAGACGTGCCTCTGTGAGCCACTTCTAATAGGTACCCATAACATATGTTTTTATGGAGAAATAAGAAAAAATTCTTCCAGAAATCACCAAATACTCCTCCATAACAAGTTTACATATTATTATTTTAAAGGCTTTGTTACAGAGAACTTTATTTTACATAGGCCAACATTGTTGAACACTATATGCCAAATTTCATGCTTAGTTTTTTTGAAAAACAAGAGTAAGAATTGCTTTGATGCTTTTGTCATTTGGCATAGAGGTTATCATCTGTGCACATGTATTGAGAGAGGGGCAGGGCCTGGCTGAGGTATTGGGGTGGGGAAGGAGGTGACTTCTAGTTATATGGAGTTGTGAATAATTTCAGATGACCATTTAATGTTGGGGCACTAGATAGAGGCCTACACCAGGCTAGACTGTACAATTAAAATATTGTGTACTGGTAGGTTATTCTTATTTTCATTTTAATTTGAGCTCATGCTTATCTCTGAATAGCAGCCAGTCACTTTAGAATGTTGTATTGTTTCAGGAAGGTCGAGACAAGCAGTTTCTGTTGGCGCGAGTCAACGAGGTCCTGAGTACTGAAGAATTCTCCGAGGTTGCCGCCAGTGGATAATCACAGTTCAGATGGTTTTCACTAGTTCTGTTAAAGGATTAGTGGTAGAACTTTATGAATCACATCATGGGAAAAGAGACATTATAGCATATGGGAACAGCAAAGGTTTAGGCAAATCTGTGCATCTGTGCCGTCTCACAGAACCTATGCTGTTTGCTCACGTAAGCAGGACGCTAGGGCAAAACTTCAGCCAAAGAACTACATATGTGGCCTTGCTAAGTGACCAGGCATGCACATTGAACAACTGACTCAACAGAAAGTCCCAAGAGGCTTTTTTTCACGACACATCTTATATAATAACAATTGATAAACAACAACTGAAAAAAAACATGAAGATCTTACTATATTTTGTATTTCAAGACTCAAGATATATAGTTTGTGCTTATTTATTCACAAAACGTTATAAATATCATCTCATCAGACTTATAAGTACTTATAAGTCTGATGAGATGATATTTATTCATACCTAAATCACAATATTTTTATGCCCCAAACTTTAAAGAAGTTGGAGGGGCATATTGCTTTTGCATTGTTCATGCATCTGTCCATCTGTCCATTTGTCACGCTTAGCGAAAAAGGTTAGAGATAAGATGCTGAAACTTTATACATGGAATAAGGATGGGAAATAAGCGGAACTCTATTTTTACTTTTTTTGGTCAGTCTTGTTGTTCCAGACTTATGCCCCTTTTTCCACACATGCATTGTAAGCCAATGGGACATAATGAAATCTTGTGAGCAAAATATCTAAAAACTTGTTTGAGCTAGGATCTTTAAATTTGGTGGGCTTATTTGGGATGATGAGTAGGTCACCAAATTACCTAAAAAAAAAAAATCAGATTAATTTTGTCAAAGTTATGCCACTTTCCAACTTAGGTACTTTATATGGACAAGCATATAATTGAGGATAATATTTACAAACACATTTCTAGTTCGAAATAGCATCTCTACCCTTCTGTTCCTTTCTCTGTTGGCTGTTCTTATGTGAATATTTGAGGGAGTATAAAAGTGTCTGTTGTCAGAGAGGATAAAGAGGAATTGATAGATGAGTTCATAGACAAAAGGGTCAAGCTTCAGATTCATTAGAATGTCCTCTTGGTATTTGAATTGCAAAGTGAGAAAAAGTAGTTCTGATGTGTGCCGAACGAAGACTCGAGTTAGCCTGTGCATCTGTGCTGTCTGCCCAGTCTTTGTTGTCCGCAAGAAGAAAGTTTGTATCCTTGGCTATCCAATGGAACCAGTTAAGATTCAGAGACTCTGCAAATGTGCCAGCTGATTTGAATCTTCACTAGGCGCACATGTCTGTAAGTAAGTTTTCTGACATTGAGGCTCATATGCTCCCACATCATATTCTGATGGAGAAAAAGGAAAATATATGAGCCAGTGCACAACAAGACCTATGTAACCAGCAAAGACACAGATCAGCCTGTACATCTACCCAGTATGGCAAGGGTTCTCATTTATCTCTCTATAGATAGCCCGGAGGCTGTAGAAGGCACATACGATCAGTGAAGATTCTGATCAGACTGCATGGATGTGCAGGCTGATCTAATTCTTCACTGGTTGCATGTCTTATCGTAGGTTTTGTGATGTGCTGGCTCATAATTTTCATAGAAGAAATAATTTTACCAACTTTGTTACTGAACATTAGCAGACCCATTTTAACTTCATAATACATTAACCTATAGATAATGTGCTATTCTATTCTGTTTTCACACCTTCCACAGAAAAAACGACCTTTCAGTCGTTAATTAAAGTCTTAAACCAGAAGGTCCCTTAGGCAGTTACCTGTGTGACGTAACTCTTCCCGCTCAATTGACCACGTGTCAGTTTCTTTTCTGTGGACAAAGAAATTCAACAAGGATTATTTACCTGTGATAGAAATTTGGATTATTTCTTTCCTCACGGATAAATTTATGTATCCTTGTGTTTCTTTTGTTTATTTATCACTCCTTTCACTTTCTGTGTTATTATTTAAAATTTTCAATTTTCGATTTCATGTATTTTTGACTGGTCTTTTTCCACATGCGTTTTGGCGACTCTCGCTTTTCGGCACAACGCTCGTGCGCGATCGGTTCGATAGTCGTGTTTATATATGAAGAATATTTTTGTTCTTTTCGTTCCAGGTTATTCAGCAATTACGATATGTTTTTTTCCTGGACTTTTGTTTGCAGAGATCTTCAGTTGGCTAAAGATTCTCATGGTGGAGAAGCTGATTGTAAAGAACTTGTCAACCCTTGATGGGTTATAAGACAATTCTTTACTGATGGGAGCCCCACCCCATATGGCTATACTGCCGGGGTAAGACCCATCAAGGTGGCATCTTTGGGTACTTAGTATCCTATAAAGTCTAAGTCCACCAGTCACCAGTCACCAGTCATCCAGTCACCAGTCACCAGTCACCAGTCACCCAGGCTCCAGTCAATCAGCTTCACCAGTCACCAGTCAATCAGGTGCCAGTCAACCAGGCACCAGTCACCAGTCATCCAGGTGCCAGTCAACCAGGCACCAGTCACCAGTCACCAGTCACCCAGTCACCAGTCACCCAGTCACCAGTCACCCAGTCACCAGTCACCAGTCAACTAGTCTCCAGTCAATAATTTAATTATTTTCTGGAAAGACTTAGTTTCTGACATATTTCACCGGACAAAATAGTCACGTATACTAACTTCCGGTCATTATGTCTAATTATTAAAAAAATTTTTCACTGGGCAAAGTATCAGTAATATTTCTGATACTTATACCCGGTCATATTATTATATTATTTCTGATTTTTCACCAGGCAAACTTTTACAGAAAGTGTCTGGTCAATTTTTGCCTTATAATTAATTATCTTCGGGAAAAAGTTTCGAATACTTGTGCCCGCTCAGTTTTCATATATAATCTCCCTTTTTCATCGGACTAGAGTTACGAATACTACTATCCGATCAATTTGTCAAATTTCTTGTAACTTTACCGGGCAACAGTTACGAATATTAGTGTCCGGTCATTGTGTCGGGTAACTAGTGTCAAAATAATGATTACTAATTCCCGAACAATCTATTATCGTTCATAGAGCTCCATTCACGTTTAAGTCAATGGATATAGGTTATTAAGTGAAATACATAATAACTTTTTATACAAAAAATTCTGTACAGTCTTTCCCAAATCAGACTAGAATTTTTAATATTCCATTGACTTATTATAGGTGTGTAATTCCATTAATATTTTAAATTAACTTATGTTTTATCTCTTTTATCCGCTAGAAAGAGTTAAACTTCCGACTATAACAAAATTCTTACCGGGCAGCAGTTCGTAGACTAGTGCCAGGTCATTCAAATGATGTTTTATCTCTTTAATTCGCTAGACAGCGTTTAAATTCCGGCTCTAACGAAAATTTCATCGGGAGGCACTTCGTAGAGTAGTGCCAGGTCATTCTAACGAAATTTCACCGGGCAGTAGTTTCGTAGACTTTGTGTCGGATTACTAGTGTGTTCCAGGCTCAACATATATTCATATATAACCACTATAGACATGTATAGTCTTGGATTATAGGTTATTGAATGACAGCGATGGGTTCTAATACCTAGTAGCCATTTATATTGTTGAATTCTGTCCAGTTACTTTTGAACTTGACTTAAATTCTATATATATATTTATTATTGAAAATGAATTAAGAATTATCGGTTACGATCAAATTCGCAATTCATTCACTAAGTGTAGAAGATACTTCCAGCTATAATTATATCTCGTTTGTTCGCTACAAAGAGATTAACTTCTTACATATTCACCTTATTCGGCTCTAGGGCAAAGGTGAACTATAAAACTATCCTTATTTATAAGAAGAAAAATATACACGAAATATAAAAATTTTTCTTCTTTCCTCCCCTGTTTTTCTTCTACATGCTCCGATATGTAATCAGCATGTAATCTAAGGAGTAAATTGACAAGAAAGTAGCAATCGATCTTTTCTACTTTCTATTAATTTTTCATTCTTAAGGTATCGGAAATTTACACCAACCAGATAAATAAATTAACAGTTTATTTATTTATTCACTACCTCTCTAGATTACTACGATTTAAAATTCTAGTTGAGGTACATATTTTCCTTTTGCCTTTTCTACATGGAAAATAGTTGATCCGATAAGCTATTATTCTATTTTATACTATCTTTTGATTGATTATATAAGAGTCTAGGTCAGTCGTGCTCTGTCTAAACTCTGCTATAAAATAATAAATAAGAAAAAAAAATCTTATATTTAGGCATAGATATAATTCGATACGTTCTTTACTTTGCCTGTTTTATTTTTTCTTCTGGATCATTTAAGACTACGATAGCAATATACCAGATATTTTTGCCTCAGTAAGAATCTATTACGCTGAAGATTCTTCATATTGGAATAATAATTTTATTATGATTATAATTCTAGACCCAATTAATCCTCGTATATTATAGGTCTACTTTATCTTATTGAGGAATAGTTTTGCTTCGACTAGCTCTATACCTCTAATATTTTATTTATAACTAGAGTCCATGTCAATCAAAATTTTCTTGCACTTTGGTATTGACAATGGATACATATTTAGTAAAGGCATTAATTATTCAGTACGTGACAGATTATTATTGCCTAAATTAGATTTTATATACAATACTTTCCTTTTGATATTTTGTTTTATTGACTTTGTAACTATTCAGAAACTGCCAAAGTCAATCATTTCCTTCCTCTAAAATTACCGAAGCTCTAGATTATGTTGATATATATTTTTGATATATGCTTAGAGGTTAATTAACGAGAGTTTACCTCATAATAGCAGATATTATTATAATTATATTAATCAATCTATAGTCTAGGCTTAGACAAAAGGGAAAACATCCTTAATTACGAGCCGGTAAAGAATTAAGACACTCTTAATTATCTCTTTACCCCTCCTTTATGTTTACATTCGTTAAAGGGATCATAGTAATTCTTGCTAAGAGTTCAAGTTCAGTTTGCGAATAATGCAAAGATTAATATCTTGATTTCCAGTCCGCATCAAAAATGGTCTATATATATAGATAAATATCTTTCCGAAACTGGATATTTATTTATTTTTTCCACACAATAAGTCATTTCAAGATGTCGATGTTTTTGAAATGCACTGCTTCAATTTATAATATAAAATATGTTTATATTAACTTCACAACTTAGTAAGTGCTGCACCTACGTTCCTGGTCAGATCTTACTTTTGTGATACGTTTTTGAACATACTGAAAGTTTTCTCCGATTATACATTCGGTAAATAAACTTTCGAGTAGTATTTATGCCTTTAAACATTCAGATTATTTGATAATTGTTGGAGATAATATATTATTCCGATATTTATATATCTATCTTCATTATTTATCTTTCTCATCTTACTTTTAAATTAGATTGACCTTCTCGCTACGTTCCAGGTTTAAATCTAGCTAACATTGTGGAACAGTCACTTTTTTATTTCCTAAACAATATTTTAACTTTTTTCTCAGTATTCAGAGCATAACGACTTCATGAATACTTGAAAATAATTCAATTCTACGCTTGTTAAACTAAGCCTAAAACAAGCCCTAGTTTTTTAGAATGGATATTATCCTTCGATTCAGTTCATGGAGATACATCCTTTTAGATCCCATTATCTCTATTTCAATCATTCAAAATTCTAATGACTAAGTACTCCTTTTCTACGTACGAATACAGAATATCGAGTCACTGTTGCTGCATATTGGTTAAAGATTAAACAAATTTTATCTTAAACCTATATGACGTTAAATTAATTATTATCTCTTTCATATACATGTTTTTACCCTTCCGTCAGGGATCGCGGTAATAATATTATTACTCTCTGTGGTTTACACATAGATCTCGAGAGTATATATATGTATTTTCTTCCTGAACTCATTTGCGAGTACGTAATTTGATATTTCAGGAATTACCAATTATGCAGACATAGATTTTATTCTATTAATATTCAATTCTAAAAATTTGATTGAATGTTTATCTTTAAAATTTCTGGGCAGTAATTTTATAGAGATTTATATGTTTAATAATTCCTTGCTTAAATAATAGTTACGCTTAACCTATGATTTATAGCGGGAATTTTGTTCAGTAGTATAATTTTTATTTAGTATTAATATATTTCTTACTATTCTTAAATATGCGTATAGAATAGTAATACTATCTCTTAACTTTTAAATTAAGTGTTTTTTGAGATTAATAATCAGTATTATTGTATAATCTTTCTTCAGAGATTATCACACTATTACTTTTTCTCTGAGTCCTTCTCTTTTTATGAACATTTTGATTCGTATCAAAGTGGATTTTTAACATTTCTTGATTTCCATGATTATTTACTCAGGAGTACTTTTCATGGCAATCTTCTGGTATAGAAAGATTCTATCCAGCTTATTTATTATTGCTTAATCTTATCAATACGGTAAGATTTAGCCAAACTATGACCGTCATACAGTTTGCTGCGATCAACCTTATTCTTATCTCTTTTATTGTCTGTCAAACTCTTTAGTTATGATGTTGACAGTTTATTCTTTATTTTTTTGTCAGGACATCAAACGCTTTTATATGTCTATGACAAAACTAATTATCAATGGTTTAAGTTGTTTTTTCTTCCCAGCAGTTATATGCAAACTCTGTATTATTTTATTGCTTGACTAAAAATTCGTTATACAATTAGTCTAGCAATAGTTTTAACCATTATGTTTGTCTATACCTTTTTTCTTCTGATGGATAACTTAGTTATAGTTAAGTTAACTCCATCTACTTTTATTATCTCCCCTTCTTTAATTTGATCAAGGGAAATAATTACACATTATGGTTATTTTAAGTCTGTGTCTGTTCATCGGAAACTGTCCTGTCGCTCCAATTAACAGAATTTAATTAGTTTATAATTCTAATAGCTTAGACTATTACAATTACATAGCTTCACATATCTAGAATTTTATCCAAAATATCTACATATGTCAGTTATCTATAGGAAACTCCACCGAGTAGACTTTTCCTTATTTATTCAAGATCCTACATAGACTACTTACAGTGTATGGTCTTGCCTTTTTGTTTTACAAATTTTGTTTTCAAAATATTTCTATATTCCTAAATTACTTTGCGATGGAATATTTATGTTATGTCTCAATGACTCCCTTTTCTTTTTGAAGCCAATTGTTGTTTCCCAAAAAGAAAAAAAGAGGGGGGGGCCGATGTTAGGTCTCTGAGACTTAAGAACTGGCTTCCTCTAGAGTCTACTAATATATATAAGGTTGTTAGATCATAACACCTTAAAGCTATTTTGTGAATCTAGACCATTCTTTCTATTAAATATAGAATTAGAATGTATCTGATTCCTTTGAGTTTCCTGAGTCTTAACCAGAAGTGGTGAGATATTATTGGTGTTAGAATTAGGAGAGCACCTCCCTCCTATTCTGCAAATTCGTCCAACTGATATTGGCTTACAGTTGGGCAAGGCCTGCTATCCTTGTAGTGGGTAAGGGTAGAGGGGGAATGTTTTTATTTCTTCTGTTTCTTCACTTTCATTCCTGTTCCTCTTTCTTCCCTGTCCCTCTCTTTCATCTCCTCTACTCTCTCTCTCCTATCTCTTTTCTCCCTTTCTCTGGGAGACGACACAAAATGACCCTCAAGGGTTGACGTGTCGTTAAACCCCAACACAATCAAAATCTAGCACATTATCTATAGGTTAATGTATTATGAAGTTAAAATGAAGTTTTTTAAAAGTAAAACATATTTTAACGAGTAATACTTAACCTATAGATAATCAATTATCTCCCTCCGCCCACCCTCGCTTATCTCTCCTAATTGTGTCTATTGTTTTACACATAAAAGAAACTGACACGTGGTCAATTGAGCGGGAAGAGTTACGTCACACAGGTAACTGCCTAAGGGACCTTCTGGTTTAAGACTTTAATTAACGACTGAAAGGTCGTTTTTTCTGTGGAAGGTGTGAAAACAGAATAGAATAGCACATTATCTATAGGTTAAGTATTACTCGTTAAAATATGTTTTACTTTTAAAAAACTTCATATTTCTAGGATGTTGATATTAGGCTGTTTACCCTAAATATTTGGACACCTAAACTCCTTACCATACTTGTTCTAAAATTTGAATAGGTACATGTTACAACCTGATGTTGTGTCTAAAAATTGCTGGATGAGTGGCAAACAGTGTAGACCATGACGAGATGCCACTCATCTGAGTCAACACTGTTTGCTCAGGCCTGTCTGTCCAAATACATACGTTAATAAATACGGTACTGTTCAGTATATACTGTTCAGGTATAGATAATCTGGTTAACTTAGGCAGATTCATTATTGCCTCTAGCAGACACATTGGGATCACTTTGTCAGCATGTTGGCAGCGTCTGTGGCATCACACTTCCTTTGGTCACAGTCTGGTTAACTTATTATTATAACTGTCATTATTGCCTCTAGCAGACACATTGGGATCACTTTGTCAGCATGTTGGCAGCGTCTGTGGCATCACACTTCCTTTGGTCACAGTAACTTGTGTAAAGTATCTCTAAGCAAAGTAGCTTATGTTGTAGAATTTTATGGGTCATATGAATTGCTTTGTTTACCTTTAGTGTATTGCATTTAACCCTTCTTTTGCTAAACACGACATGCCCTGTTTTAGCAAACAGTGTAGATCCAGATCAGTTGGCTTCTGAAGAAGCCAGCTGATCTGGATCTGCACTGTTTGTCATTAAGTATGTGAATTTATATCAACAATCTGGATCAAGTAATCTGATTGGCTGAAAATTAGAAGTGGGTGTGACATCTTAGTTTATTCAGCATGACAAGGGTTAAATGTCAACAGATGATATTTTAAATCCTAATAGCTCCATCCCTGATAAAACTGCTCCATAGGAGTAAGGAGCTTTTGTTCTAGGTTATCTTTGTTTGCGCAGCCATGTCTTTCAAAGTATTTAGGATAAGTGCATAATCAGGATTTTTTGCACGCTTAATGTGATTGGGAATTTGAGTTTTGTTAAATAAACAATTTAATTTTCATTATTTCATATCTTTATCAGTATTTATCAATAATTTCATTTGTGTTAATGTGTTCGATAGCCTAAAGTTTTCTCAAGGAACTGGTTTACAATCCAGTGCATTGACCTAACAGTTTAATGTTCATTTTATTATATCAATGTATATTTTGTTAAATTTACTTCCTCTAGCCGATGCATTAAGATGGCAGGAGATCAATTGTTGTCAGTATTTAGATAACATAAAGAACTGAAAATTATATTTAAAGGCCTTTTGATTGGACAATTTATAAAGAACACTAAAATTCGATAGGTTAATTAGACATTTAGGGAACTAATCAAAAAATAGTCTGATCAACATAATCACTTTAAGTTTAACTTTCAAAGGGTCAACATATTTACTTTGTTTGACTGTGTAGAAAATATATAATGTGAGAAGGAAACAGATTAACATTTTACAGGGGTTCTGCCCCCTGTCATGCTACATTTATTTATATGTTTGTTGTAAATAAATAAAATATACAGAAGGTGGAGAAAATAAAAGATGAAAAATAAATGATGGTGTGACCTCTTCTTTAGAAGTACAGAGAATACAAGAGCAGCTAGGATGCTGACTAAAAATATAAACAGAATTTATGCTGAAGAAAACCCTGCAACACAAGGGTGCTGATTGTTAACCCATTTATGTTGAGCAACACAAGGGTGCTGACTGTTAACCTATTTATGTTGAGTGGACTCAGAATTCTAACACAATGCTGGACCGGTCTATTTCCAACAGCAGAGTGTCTGGCTAGTTTTTATTAACTTGCCTGAGCATGAATCACCCTGCCTGTCAGTCTGCTAGTTGGTCAGTCCCTCTGTCCAAGTTTGTGATGCAAACTTCTACAGCTTTTGTTAAAGTTTCATTGCAGTGTTATCTGCCCTTGGCCCTAAATCTGTCTGAGTTTGCTGGCCTCTGTGGCTCAGTTGGATGCACCGTCCGACTGGAGACCAGGAGGTTGCGGGTTCAACCCCCACCGAGGTTGGCAACATTCTTTCATGGAGATTGATCATGAAATATTTTCTACGGTCATTCTCTCCCTTCCACTGATTCAAAAAGGGCAGTTGTCAGTTTCTGGCGAAAGAGTGTGCACAATACTGGTAAACCGCTTAGAGGACTAAGCCTGCCCAGTAAACGTGTGGTTAGGTAAACTCACAGACCGCGCTCGACATGACCCCATTGGGTTGACTGGGCCATAAAACCTCAACACAAACTGTCTGAGTTTGTAACATGAACTGCTTCTACAGTTTCTGTTAGACTTTCATGAAAATTTACAAAAATGATCAGCATGATATGTAGCAGAGTGTGACATAAAAGAAATGTTTTATTGCTGGGCTATCTGCCCATGGGTCTTAAGTCTACCAAGTTTATGATGCAAATTACAGTTTTTGTTACATTTTCAGCAGAGGTGGAATTATCAAATTTTATAACTTGTCCATGGACAAATAAATGGTCAAATTCACTCATTCAACCAAGGTTTACTTGCCCAAAAAATTGACATCTTATTTCGGGAAGAAAACATATGTTGCAGGTACTCATTAGAACCGCCTTGGTGAGGTGCTTGTAATGAGTACCCACAACATAGGTTTTCTTTGAGAAATAAAAAAATATAATCTGGATACTCTCCTCAGCTAGAGCTATGAAGTGTTTGATCCAGGCCAAGTATTTCCACACCCCTATTTTCAGTATATCTCACAGAAATGTTCAGTATAGTGAGTAACTGTATGTGACATTAACCCTTGTCATGCTGAATAAATTAAAATGCCAAGCCCACTTCTAATTTTTATTCCATGCCACAAAAAGTGGTGAGGACCCCCCCCACCCCCTCCCCCCCGCACACACACACACACACCCACACACACACACACCCACATAACTCTGATACCGTTTGAGATATTTTCATGAAACTTCACACAAATGTAAAGCACCATGATGTACAGAACACATGAACCATAACTCTGTTTGGCTACATTTGGAGTTATTACCCTTTGAACATTGAACATAGCCATTTCTACCATGTAATTGTGTCCACTCCATAACTCTGATACAGTTTGTGATATTTTTCACGAAAACTTTTTACAAATGTAAAGCACCATGAGACCATGTGCAGAACTCACACCCGGGAATCGGTCAACTTGTACTCCGACGGTGTACTATAAAGGAATAAGTTAACCTGTTCCAGTGGACCTATTGACGTGTGTAAACAACTTCCCAATGTGCTGATCAGCTGGATAAAATGTGAATTGATTGACTTATTTTGTGTCTTTCTAAGAATCGGAGAATGTCATATGCTGAGATAAAAGTTCATGATTATTATAACACTTGTTTTAATAGAAAACTCCGTAGATTTCTCGAGATATCGTTTTTTCGGCGACGAAAAAGCATGCATTGAACAATAAGCACCGAGGCAAAGGATGCAGTTGTGCATTTCATGACATTTTAGTGAAATGACACAAGTCGTTGTAAAACCATTGCATATTGCAGGCCTTTTAAATATGTTTATGCAAAAACGAGATGTTTCGTTTTTCAGGTACAGGTTATAAAACTTTGATGCGTACCAGTTGGCTTGAGGCATACAATTTAGCTAATGTAAATTATATAGGAGGTGTTCGAGTTTTCAAAGTCTTTGACATGTACTAGAGTTCTAAAATAGGAATTAAATGATGAATAAGGAAAATTAGGTTAATCAAAAGCTATCGAACGTGTTAAAATGTTAAGGACAAGCAAATTTTCTTGGTTTTTCCAAAATGTACTCGATTGCACAGTAAATTCCATTAGTTAAATTGTATGCCACTGGTCAAATGGTACGCATAGAAATGTTTCTCTGTCTATCGGAAGCAAATCGCTTTGTTTAAGTAAACGTGTGATAAACTGATTTATTTTAACATGGATTTGAATTTCAGTTGCTAATGCCTGGAGTTAAGGTTTAAATTTCCTGTCATAGATAGTTTGAATCACAGTAAGGCATGTTCAAGCCATGAATTGTTTACGCTGTTACGAGCCAGGCGTAACGAGAAAGAAGTGAAAGTGAAACCAGCAACAAGCTTTAAATTATTAACAATATTTATTCACAAAAAAATAAGACAAGATTCAAAACAAAAGAATGTAAGTAGACAGTACCTTTCAAGTTTATGTCACAAAGTCCCTCTGAAATAATCCATGAGAATTTATAAAACAAATCCTTTGAATATCAGTTTCTGATCCCACAATTTAATGTTCCTGAATTCAGAATTTAAGTCCAGAATGAATAAAATAGTAAAGTAATCCAGTATAGAATAATTTCCAGTGAAAGTATACAAAGATGCCCAGATGAAAATCTTTTCTCCTTATATAATATCAAAGAAGGTTCTAGAAAAAGAATTTACTACAAGCATCTCTTATTTTCTAGTTCCAATCAAGAAACTTCTAAATCTTCCATGACATTCCAAAAACAACTCAGTCCAAAATCAAGGCCGTAAACATCATGTTATTGTAAACATGTTGAACATTCCTGAAAGTTATTTTTGGAAACATAGTAAATAAAGCTATTTATGGAAACATAGTAAACATGTTGTTTAAAACAATTGAACACCCTGTTATATAACAACGCTAAAACGATATATGTAGAAATCCTCCATTTTTTTGATGATTTTTGTTTCAGGATTATCTCCATTCTTTGCTACAGCGTATGACATTTTCCAATTTTTGACAAAAAGTAAAATGAAAACAAACTTGCGGTAAACGTAATAACCTTGGCCTCTTGTGTTTATTTACATGCAGTCAACTTGTCTACTGGAACAGATCAGATTCCCAGGTGTGAGAACTTATGAACCATAACTCTGGTTTGCCTACTTTTGGAGATATTGCCCTTTGAACATAGCCATTTCCCCCATGTACTCATGTCCGCTCTGTAAGTTGAAACCCGTTTGAGATATTTTCATGAAATCTCACACAAATGTAAAGCACCATGAGACCATGTGCAGAACACAAGAACCATAACTCTGGTTAACCTACCTTTGGAGTTACAGCCCATTGTATATCGTAAATATTGAAAATAGTCATTTCTACCATGTACTAGTGTCCGCTCTGTAAGTTGGAAACTGTTTCAGATATTTTTATGAAACTTCACACAAATTTAAAGCGCCACGAGATGATGTACAGCTCATTAACCATAACTCTTGTTTGCCTTCTTTTGGAGTTATTGCACTTTGAACATTGAACATAGCCATTTCTACCGTGTACTGGTGTCTGCTCTGTAAGTTGAAAACTGTTTGAGATATTTTTATGAAATTTCTCACAAATGTAAAGCACCATGAGAGGATATACAGAACACAAGAACCTTAACTCTGGTTAACCTACTTTTGGAGTTACCTCTTTTGAAATGGTGATCTGAGTCATATATTTGTGCCCTTTCTGTAATTTGAAAATGGTTTCAGAGATTTTCTTGAAGCCTTGCAAAAATGTAAAGCAACATAAGATGACATGTAGAACACAAGAACCATAAGTTGCTTAATTACTTTTTGAGTTATGGGTCTTTGAACATTGAAAATAACAGTTTCTGTGATATACTTTACATGAATGTGAACCACCATGAGGGAATCTGCAGAAAATGAGAACTGTAAGTCTGGTTTACTTAGTTTTTTAGTTATGGCCCTTTGAACATTGAAAATAGTCATCTCAGTCATATATTCATGTCAACTTTATTTAGGGAAAGACTAATGCACCTTCCCGTGATTTCATTTTTGACAGAGCTATGGCACTTGCTTGATGTAAGCTTGCAGTGCTTTTATTAGCCAATCAGATTACTTGAATCAGGTTTATGGTACAGTTTCACATATTAAATAACAAACAGTGCAGATCCAGATCAGTTGGCTTCTGAAGAAGCCAACTGATCTAGATCTACACTGTTTGCAAAGGCAGGGTTATCTGGTTCAGCAGGACAAGGGTTAAGTTTTGCAGGATTATCTGCCCATAGCACTTTATTCTGTCATCCAAATTTGTGACTTAATGCTTAATATTGGGACACCTTACCATACTTTGTCCTAAAATTTGAAATGGTCTGTTCTACTACCTGTTAATATGTCTAAGATATTGTTGGTTGACTAGCGATCCTGATCAGATGTAGCATCTAATCTGGGTCTACACTCTTTGCCCAATACTTAGGATTATTATGGTACCTCTACAGCTTTTGTAGAGTTTCATGAAACTCACAGAAATGATCATGCTGTTTTGATCATGAAATATTTTCTATGGTCATTCTCTCCCTTCCTTCAAGAAGTGCAGTTGTCAGTTTCTGGCGAAAGAATGTGCACAATACTGGTTAACCGCTTAGAGGACAGCCTGCCCATTAAACGTGTGGTTAGGTAAACTGACCGCGCTCGACATGACCCCATTGGGTTGACTGGGCCGTAAAACCTCAACACAAACAAACAAGATCATGATGTTGAGTAGCAGTGTGTAACATAAACATCTTTTTAGTTGATTTCAACAAGGTTACATGCCCTTGGTACATTGTCCATTTTTTTGTGTAAAGGCAGTGCTGAGGGATCAAATTAGTTCTTTTTAGAGGACTGTTTGTTTTTGTTTGTTTTGAGGTTTTACGGCCCAGTCAACCCAATGTGGTCATGTAGAGTGCAGTCAGTTTACCTAACCACACGTTTACTGGGCAGGCTTAATCCTCTAAGTGGTTAACCAGTATTGTGTACATTCTTTCGCCAGAAACTGACAACTGCCCTTCTTGAATCAGCAGAAGGGAGAGAATGACCGTAGAAAATATTTCATGATCAATCTCCACGAAAGAATGTTGCCGACCTCAGCGGGGGTAAATGTCTTAAAATTTTGTACTCCAAGGTGTCTAATAAAATGCCATATGCAAATATTGCTGACCCAGATCAGACTGCTCCCAAGGAGCAGTCTGATCAGGGTCTACATTGTTTGCCATTCCATTAAGTATTTATAAAAAAACAACTATGTAAAAAACAAAATTTACTCCAAAAAAAAGTATGGAATAAAGTGTTTGACTTTTCAGACATTTACCTTAGTCCCCATTTTTGACTGATTTCATATAGTAAGGAGGCAATTTTTGTCTTCAAACATTATTTCCATTGGCTAAATGCAGAATGTGTTCAGGCATACCCATACACCTTAAATAGTCTGAAAGTTTAACCCATTTACATTGAGTGGACTATCATAAGTCTTTGGACCAGTCCATTTCCAATAGAAGGGGTGTCTGGTTAGTCATAGCATTACCATATAGAAATACCTGTACTTAATGCAAACAGTGTCTGTAGCGTCTGATCTGGTTCTTAGCTCTAAATGGTTTGCAAATGTTCCTTTATTAGGAAGCTTCTAAGGCATAAATGGGTTAAGGTATTTCTGCGCAAGGTGCAAGGGCACAATAAACTCTTCCGAAACTCTACAATATATGCCATATGCAGATAGCACAGATCCAGGTCAGCTAGCTAGGTAACAAGTTTGCAGTCTTATGCCTATTTGTTTCTTGTTCTTTCAACAACATCTTAAACTACTGAATGGATTCTAACCAAATCAGGCAGAAATGCTCTATGGTGGTCCTCTTTCAGAGTTGAACAAAGAATTACATTCCATGCAGTTCTGATTACCATGGCAACAAAACAAGATGAACATAGCAAAAATCTTATCTTAAACCAGAAGGCTCAGGTCTTTTAAATTTGGTATGTAGCTTCATCTAATGGACCTCTACCAACATTGTTCAAATTATAGCCCTGGGGTCAAAAGTGGGCCTGCTTGTTTTACATAGAGTGAAAGTCCTAACATGGTTGGCGGTACACGTTTTTGAGCCCAAGCTGGTACTGTTTAATTCATAAAATTTGGCAGATAATACATGTACTTGGCATGCTATGGGCAAATATAGCAAATAACAAATTGATGACACCAAAATTTCTTTAGGGTTGTTGTCCATGTGATTATCATTGACCAATGAAATAAGATTGCGCGTTTGTAGGAAATGTAGGTAATGGTTATTTATAGCCATGTTATTCTTGGCACTGTGATGTCTGTGTGCCGTTTAAAAAAAGTTATCTGGAAAACCTGGACTGGGAGATTGGCAAACAGTGCAGACCCAGATCAGATGCTGCAGTACATAGCGTCTGATCTATGTCTGCACTGTTTGCTTAAATTACAAGAAGTTAAGGTTTTAATGAAACAGTTTTAAGACCCGTTCAGGACCATACTCCCAGCCTACACTCAGAGACAATCAACCCACCAGTGCTGTCAGTGCTTTGATTTAATGCAGTCGAACCTCAATAGCTCAAACACCGATGGCTCGTTTACCATGACTAATTCAAACTCGTTTTTGAGTCCCTTAGAAATTTTTCCGATAGTTCAAGAAAGCAAATATTTAAAGATTCCTACTTTATCATGAAATTGCATGTTGTGTGTACTCATTAGAATTGCCTCATCAAGGCAATTCTAATGAGTATACTCAACATGCCATTATCGTCTAGAAGGTTGAAAAAAATCCCTAAATTACCATCATTTGTTTCCTGGCCTGGCCTCATGATTAACCCTCAGTGGCTCGAACTACCCATATCTTGAAAAAATCTCCATGGTCCCAAAGCTGTTCGAGCCATTGAAGTTCAACCGTAGTTAGGAAACAGGTCAAGTTTGAAGTGTTAACTTGTACCTTATGTGATTAGAATGGGTAATGTTCCAACATACTAATTATTTTATTATGCAGTTATTTTTATGAAAAATACGGTATAGAGCACAGAGTTCTTTTTTATATATAATGTATTTATTTTTTATTCCCAGCCACATGATAGTTGCAGGGTATCATGGTTTCAAGTTGGGCGTCCGTGTGTCTGTCAGTCCGTCTATCCATCCATCCGTATTTTGTTCCCGGATGATAACTTTGGTAAACATCAATGGATTTTCATCAACTAGGCATGTGCATTGATATTATGGAGATCTGGTATGGGATTGCTAATGGGCAAATTTTGTCAAATTTTGACGGAGTTATCTGCTGGAGACACGCCCATATTTTTGTTTCCGGAGGATAACTTGAGTAAATGTCAAGGGATTTTAACCAAACTGGGTACATGCATTGATATTAAGGAAATCAGGTTTGGGATTGTTAATGGGCAAATTTCGTCAATTTTTGCCATGTTATCTGCCTGCAACTTGATAATGATAGGGTATTATCGTTTTACATTTATATGCCCCCGCCATTTTCAATGGGGACATAATAGTATCATCGCTGTCCGTACATACGTCCTGTCTGTCCCGTTTGTCCCGTATGTAACACAAACGGTTTCTGTGCGATATCTTTTGAAAAGACTTGTGTATTGGATTGAAATTTTATACACAGGTATATAATCATAAAATGTAGGTCAAGTTCGATTTAGGGTAAAATCAACCAATTATTTTGGGAGTTATGGCCCTTTTTCAACTTTGAAAAATGAGTTCCGTTCCATAACTTTGGAAAAGATTAGTGTATTGGATTCATATTTTATACACGAGCATATACACTTCAACCTCTTTATAACACGGTTCGTTATAACACGGTTTTAGATATAACACCGTTCAAAGCTGGATCCCAAAAATGTATAGATTATATTGAAAAATGATCATAAATGGTCATTTTTCAATATAAGCTATACATTTTTGTTTGGATATAACACGGATGTTTAACTTACACAGTTTATGCTATGGACCCCAACAATAGTGTTATAAAGAGGTTGTGGTGTATTTATAAAATATACATCAAGTTCGATTTAGGGTAAAATCCACCAATTATTTTTGGAGTTAGGGCCTTTTTCAATGTTGAAAAATAGTTGAAAAATGGTTTCTGTTTGATATCTTTTGAAAACATTAGTGTATTGGATTCAAATTTTATACACAGGTGTATAATCATAAAATGTCGATCAAGTTCGATTTAGGGTAAAATCCACCAATTGTTTTGGGAGTTTTGGCCCTTTTTCAACTTTGAAAAATGGTTTCCCTTCCATAACTTTTGAAAAGATTAGTGAATTGGATTCATATTTTATACACGAGCATATGATTATAAAATATAGATCAAGTTCAATTTAGGGTAAAATCTACCAATTATTTTTGGAGTTACAGCCATTTTTCAACATTGAAAAATAATTTCCGTTTGATAGCTTTTGAAAACATTCGTCTATTGGATTCATATTTAATACAAAGGTATATAATCATAAAACAGAGGTCAAGTTCGATTTAGGGTAAAATCCACCCATTATTATGGGATTTATGGCTCTTTTTCACCTTCAAAAAATGTTTTCCTTTTGATTTTTTTTTAAAAAAGATTGGTGTATTGGATTCATATTTTATACACAGGTATATAATCATGTCAGGCTGCAAGACATTGTCACCACCAGGGTCCAATGATCTACTTGTGCGGCTTGGCATTGAGGATCTGGACCTCATTCTGAAGGAGAGAAGACTTCGATGGTATGGACATGTGGAACGCTCCAGTGGTGCAATCAAGACAGCCTCTGACATACAGGTTGATGGAAAGCGTGGGCCTGGGAGGCCCAAAATGACATGGAAGCAGCTGACAGAGAGGGATTGCAGAGAGTGGAAGCTCTCGGCTATCAACCCTCATGATAGACGTACCTGGAGATCTGGTGTGAGATCTGCCATGCGTGCAGCAAGCCAGCTATCTGGAAGGGGGCCCACTGATGTGGATGTTGCCCCTGTACCTGCACGTTAATCAAAAATCAGATTATGATATATATGATATTGGTCAAGTTTTTTAGGGTAAAATCTGCCAATTATTATGGCCCTTTTTTCAACTTAATTTTTTGCAAAATGCCTGCATGTGGGTGAGGATTACCCTGGGCAGGGGCATCCATGTCATATTGACACATTTCTAGTTATTTACTGGAGTTATTGTCCCCCGCCTTTTCGAAGAAAAGTGGAGGGACACTGTTTTTGGTTTTCCGTGGGGCGTGGTGCGTGGCGCGTGGTGCGTGGTTCCGAGTTTTTAGTAGGTACTTTGTCCCCTTAACTCCTCCCACAGTTTCTGTCCGATCCTTTTGAAACTTTACAGATGTATTAAGGATGGTCTGAAGATATGCATGTGGTTTTTTCAGAATCCTGAAATAATTTTTTATCACTTTTTCCGCATTTTTAACTTAGACATTTTTTGAGTTCTAATATTACAGAAGTCTATAGGGAGTAGGTACCTTGTCCCCTTAACTCCTCCCACAGTTTTTGACCGATCCTTTTGAAACTTTACGTGGGCTTTTAGGATGGCCTGAAGATATGCATGTGGTTTTTTCAGAATCCTGAAATAATTTTTTATCACTTTTTTTGCATTTTTAACTTAGACATTTTTTGAGTTCTAATACTACAGAAGTGTATAGGGAGTAGGTACCTTGTCCCCTTAACTCCTCCCACAGTTTTTGGCCGATCCTTTTGAAACTTTACATGGGCTTTTAGGATGGCCTGAAGATATGCATGTGGTTTTTTCAGAATCCTGAAATAATTTTTTATTACTTTTTCCGCATTTTTAACTTAGACATTTTTTGAGTTCTAATACTACAGAAGTGTATAGGGAGCAGGTACCTTGTCCCCTTAACTCCTCCCACAGTTTTTGGCCGATTCTTTTGAAACTTTACAGGTGTTTTAAGGATGGTCTGAAGATGTGCATGTGGTTTTTTCAGAATCCTGAAATTAATTTTTATTACTTTTTAGACATTTTGAACATAGACATTTTTTGAATTCTAATATTACAGAAGTCTATAGGGAGTAGGTACCTTGTCCCCTTAACTCCTCCCACAGTTTTTAGCCGATCCTTTTGATACTTTACATGGGCTTTTAGGATGGCCTGAAGATATGCATGTGTTTTTTTCAGAATCCTGAAATAATTTTTTATCACTTTTTCGGCATTTTTAACTTAGACATTTTTTGAGTTCTAATACTACAGGAGTATATAGGGAGCAGGTACCTTGTCCCCTTAACTCCTCCCACAGTTTTTGGCCGATCCTTTTGAAACTTTACAGGTGCTTTAAGGATGGTCTGAAAATATGCATGTGGTTTATCCAGAATCCTGAAATTATTTTTTATCACTTTTTACACGTTTTGAACTTAGACATTTTTTGAGTTCTAATATTACAGAAGTCTATAGGGAGTAGGTACCTTGTCCCCTTAACTCCTCCCACAGTTTTTGGCCGATCCTTTTGAAACTTTACGTGGGCTTTTAGGATGGCCTGAAAATATGCAGGTTGATTTTTCAGAATCCTGAAATATTTTTTTTTTACTTTTTCCGCATTTTTAACTTAGACATTTTTTGAGTTCTAATATTGCAGAAGTGTATAGGGTGCAGGTACCTTGTCCCCTTAACTCCTCCCACAGTTTTTGTCCGATCCTTTTGAAACTTTACAAGGGCTTTTAGGATGGCCTGAAGATATGCATGTGGTTTTTTTCAGAATCCTGGAATAATTTTTTACCACTTTTTCTGCATTTTTAACTTAGACATTTTTTGAGTTCTAATACTACAGAAGCGTATAGGGAGTAGGTACCTTGACCCCGTAACTCCTACCACAGTTTTAAGCCGATCCTTTGAAACTTTACAGGTGCTTTAAGGATGGTCTGAAGATATGCATGTGTTTTTTTTCAGAATCTTGAAATTATTTTTTATCACTGGTTTCCTGCTTCAATACTTAGGTAATTGATACAGGACCAGTGGTCCTCTGGTTAACTTTACCATTTTTAACACCTCAAATAAAAATAAGGCGGGGGACGTAAATTCCCCATGGAATTTGCTTGTTCAGACATGTAATGCTTAGCACTCTGGGTAAAAAATTTCAACAGACAACATTTTGGTATTTCTTTGGTTAGAAAAAAGGCTTTGACATTTCATGACTATTTGCATAAAATGTTGACATTTCATGCAAATTATCTCTTTAGGAGACATTTTACAAAAAATGTCAAAGCCAATTTTCTGGGGAAAATAAGGAAAATATTAATTTGTAGTCCGCTGAATTTGCCTAATGAGTGGTAAAGGTTAAATCTCTCCTTACCATTTTTACCCTAAGTATTTGGGAACCTCAACTGCTTATCATGGTTGTCCTAAAATCTTAACAAGTCCATTTTACTACCTTAGATGTGTCTAAAGATAACTGGATAAATGGATAAATTGCAAACAGTGTAGACCCTGATCACATTTTGCAACAGCTGATCTGGGTCTGCAGTGTTTGTTCAGGCCTGTCGGTTGGAATACTTGGGGAAAATACAGTATATTTTTGAGTGAGACCACCAATTTTTAATCCCAAAACACAGTTTTACATGCCTTCTCTCCCTTAAAAAGTAAATTTCTGTTTTAAATTAACACTTAGCATGTGGGAAAAATTTTCAGCAGACAACATTGAAATATTTTTCCCAGAAATAAGATTTTGACATTTCATGCAAATTGGAGACAATTTGCATAAAATGTCAAATCCTCTATTTCTGTCATCTGAATTTGCCCAAAGAGTGGTTATCACTATTTTTCTCCATCCTTTATCTCTGATTTGTCTCTGATTATCTCTTGATTTATTTGAAGCTATTCAAGGTAAAAATAGCAACACTATTTTATTGGTTTCCTGCATAGTACTGTTTATTTTGTGATTAAAATTGACCACTGTCAATAATGCAGAGAACCATGATTATTATTGAAATAGTGTCAATAAACAGAGAACTACACTTTTGAAAACAGTGAACAATTTTGTTTTGACAAGCATGGATAACTTTCAAAAGAACTATCCAATGTAACCCAACATTGAACTATTTTAAAACCTGCTCAACATGATTTTATATACTGTAATATGGTCATGAATCACTGAAGTGAAAATTTGGGACACAGGATATATGTGTATATTCAGGTAGTAAAATAATCTTATAATGTATCTTGTATATATATGTATAAGTGCAAGTATTAATAACAACTGAAATATGCTGTGTTTTTGATCCCTGTCTGTTTTAACCAACATTAACTAAGGATGTGGTACATACTGATTTTTTTCATTTAGAATGACAAAGCATATATATACTGCAACACTCTTAAATTGTCGTTACACACAGGTCTTTGTGGGTAGAAACAATTATTAAGCAATGTGGATAAAGTGTCTTGCTCTAGACACAACACTTGATGCCCGCTGGGGTCGAACCTGCCATCTGGCTAACTCACAATCTTGAATCCGACACTTTACCACTGCACCACAGGGTTGTGTTGTTGATTTTTTATATGCCCGTGCCGGCATGGGGATTGGGTGGTGGTGGGGGGGGGGCTGGGTGTAACAGATTCATATTTATACATAGGTATATAATTATAGAATATAATAGTCATAGAATATAGATCAAATTCCATTTCGGGTAAAATCCACCAATTATTATGAGAGTTAGAGTTATGGCCCTTTTTCAACTTTAATAGTGTATTGGATTCATATTTTATACACCTATACACAATCATAAAATATAGGTCAAGTTCCATTTAGGGTAAAATCCACCAATTATTTTGGGAGTTATGGCCCTTTTTCAACTTCATCATCCTGTCCGTATGTACGAAAAATGGATTTTTGTTTGATATATTTGGAAAAGATTAGTGTATTGGATTCATATTTTATAAATGGGTATATAATTATAAAATTAAGTCAAATTTGATATAGGGTAAAATCCACAAATTATGGGGTTTATGGCCCTTTTTCAACCGTTTTTTTTTTGCAAAATGCTTGTTTCAGGGTGAGGATGCACCACCCCCCCCCCACCCCCTTGGGCAGCAAAATGATGATCATTAATAATCATATTTGTATATACACTGTGGTTGTCCTATTGTGTAAATATGAATATGCTTTTTAGAAGAATGTACGTGCCTTGATTGATGATAAATCTCGTGAAACAGTTATTTTTGTCAAATATTTTGATTCAACTTTCGTTGTGTGCATTTTAAATCATCTTTACAATATGATCTTCTAGTTTAGGCCAAAGTCAAGTTTTTGAAAATCAAAGTAAACCTCCTCTATTTAGAATAACAATTTGATAGAATTAATGATGTACATGGCCCGAAGGGGCTTTCATAAAAAAGGGTCAATCAGTCGAAACACACCAAACCACCACAAACAACTCCAAAATACCCCAACCACTTTATTTATTTACCATTTCACTTCAAACCATTTACATGTACTTTATTTTTCACTCTTAATTACTTTGTTTATTTATTGTCTCAAATGGAATTAGGTATCAAAGGTGTTTGACAGCTCAGTATAATGAACATCCACACAGTTTGATCTGGGTCGTTGCAACAGATAAACGTAAGTGAAATATGGACCGGTCAGGACTTCTGCAAAAACAAAAAACAAAAAACAAAAAAAATTAAATGAAACAGAAAGTGATGCCCAAGAAACATCTGACCAGCAAAGTTCTGGATCAGCATGTGCATCTGCATAGTCTGATCAAGGTATTTTGGTCTTTACAGTAGAAAAAAGACTTACATGAAATAAGGGATGCATAGCTACAGATAAGAGGGGGTATCCACATAATATTTTTCTTATTTCTCCACGAAAACATATGTTGTGGTACTCATTAGAAGCGCCTCGGCAAGATGCTTCTAATGAGTACCCACAACATATGTTTTCGTGGAGAAATAAGAAAGATATCAGCATTTTTTGGATGAAAAAAGTGCCTTATCTGTTGATGGGGATGGCGTCCAAGAAACCATATGACCTCCAAAGTTCCAGATCAGCATGTGCATGTACATCTGGACAGTTTGAGCAGGATCTTTACAATAATAAACAAAACAAAACAAAACAAAAAAAAACCTGTAAGGCCGTTTTGTCTTCCACTGGACCTGCATGTGTTTAGCACCCAAATTCAGAGAAAAGGAATTTTTTTTTAAATTTGCAACAGTGCAATTTTAGCCTTTTTGTAGACACCCAAGAAAAATGTGGTACCCATGCCATAGAACATTCACAAAATGATGAACCAGTGACAAGTCATAATGTTCAGATGAGCAGACATGGACCCCAAAAGAAAAGGTGCAATCAGCCTTCCTAGGAATTTAAGGATTGCGACAGTCATTCCATAGATTTAAATTGTGGTACATATATGTCAAAAAGACGATGCAAAGCTATCATGCATAGAAAGGCGCGTATGGCGGTGAAATTAGATATCAACTTCGTATCATTTTGGCTTCTTCCACAAAGGCAGGACATACACAGGTTCAGCAGGACTAGGGGTAAGATAATTTGTCAGCCTCGGTGGCTCAGTTGGATGCCCGTCCAACTGGTGATCAGGAGGTTGCGGATTCGACCCCCACCGGGTTGGCAACAGTCTTTCTCAGAGATTTGATCATGAAATATTTTCTATGGTCATTCTCTCCCTTCCGCTGATTCAAGAAGGGCAGTTGTCAGTTTCTGGCGTAAGAATGTGCACAATTCTGGTTAACCGTTAGAGGACTAAACCTGCCCAGTAAAAGTGTGGTTAGGTAAACTGACCACGCACAACATGACCCCATTGGGTTGACTGGGCCGTAAAACCTCAACACAAATAAAAACAGTCTACATCTTTATGGAAGAATGTGATTGATCTGACTGACTATTGATTTAAAGGAGTCCAGATCTGAAACTTGGATGAGATCAGCTGGTAATTTGTTCCAAAGAACAGTGTTCATGGGAAAAAATATTTATAATAGGAGATGTGGGTATCTTTTGTCTGTAGCAAGTACTGATCACAATTGCAGCAGACATTTTTTTGCGGGGTGGGGGTGGGGGGGCAACTTGTCTGGAGCCCTGGCTTGTTTTGAAATAATAGAGCCTATTGTATGTACAGCAGTACCCTAAATATTTGGACAGACAGTCTATAGACCCAGAGCAGACTCTCAAGAACACATCTACTATGATTTTTGCCGGTCATCCAGCAGGTGTTAGACACATCCACGTGACAGTAAAATCAGGCTTCAAAAAGTGATTGCAAAACACCATATCCCTAGGCCTACCAAATTTGATGTATGGGTACATGTACAGAAATAGGTGTGGCACATTTCAAAAGCAGATCACAGCAACTTGTATTTTGAGCTTACCTACTTTATACAAAACTAGAAATGTGTCCAAAGGACATGGATGCCCCCGCCTGAAAAACATAATCGCAAAGTGCTAATGCCAGACGCGGAAGGAGTCTGACGGATAAGGGTAACACTATATGCCCTTTCCACCAATCTTTGAATGGGGGAGGCATAAAAACTTATCTAGGCCGACGAGATTTTATTTCTGGGTAAATGGAATAAAAACTTGTCTAGGCGTAAAGATTTTATTTCTGGGTAAATGGAATACTTAGGGTTAATACTGTACAATAAAGAGAACAAAGCTTCAGACAAAGTATTTTTTCCACCTGAACTGTACTGGTATTTTTCTTATTTCTCCACAAAAACATATATTGTGGGTTCTCATTAGAAGTGCCTCACCAAGGTGGTCCTAATGATTACCCACAACATACCTTTTCACGGAGAAATTAGAAAAATATGTGGTTACTCCCTCTTATCTGGAGCTGTGAAGAAATTGTGAAATGTGACAGAGCACTAAACAAGACATTTGTTTTTTGGCCAAAAGGTAGTTATTTTGCTAAGCTGTTTCCAATGAGTACCAGTGCCCACAACAAAAGTTTTCATGGAAAAAAAAGAAAAATATTGTGATGCCCCCTCTTACCTAGAGCTATGATGTGAATGATCAGGCTAATCTGTGGCATTGAACAAGCCCTGACATTTTATGCAAACTGTCTCTTTAAGGCTTACATGTAGGTGCATGATGACATTTTAATGCAGATGACAGTTTAATGACATTTTATTTTCCCCAGAAAATAAATTGACATTTCATGCAGACTATCTCCTTAAGACTTGATATTGCATTCAAATTGTGAAGGAGAAAATATGAATCATTACGAAAACACATCTATTTAGATATATTGAACATTTCACCAAAAAATAATGTATACTGTAAACCCCAGTTTTACTATATAAAAGTGGGGTTTAAGGAGGTCAAAATTATATAGGTATGTTTTCGTTATGTAAATGTCAGTCTATTTTCTGGCAAAAATAAGAAACAATATTTCAAAAATGTCTTCTGCTAAAATTTTGTACCCAGTCTGCTAAGCATTATCATTTCTTTTATATTTTACATCATAGTATATTTTGTGGGTACTTAGAATTGCCTCTACTATTTAATGAGTATTCTCTTTTCTTTGATGGAGTAAATATAATTTTTACCCTACATTGCTAAAACATACCTATTCAAATATATTGAAAATTTCACCACCAAAAACTAAAAGATTTCAGATAAAAATTCTGATATTTTTCATATTTCTGCTCAAAACAGAGATTGTGGGTACTCGTTAGAACTGCCTCGGCGAGGGAGTACCCACAATCTATGTTTTTGAGCAGAAATTAGAAAAATAATGTATACCCTTGTAAACCCCAGTTTTACTATACAAAAGGGGGGTTTAAGGAGGTCAAAATTATATAGCGTATTCCACCTAATTGCCATACATGCCCCTATAAGTGCACAGTTAAGTAATTCTGTAGTCTTCAGATTACAGCCAGTGTATTTTTTGTCTACTTCTTTATAAAAGCATATGTTGTGCATACGCATTTGAACTGCATCGACTTGTCGATGCAATTCAAATGAGTACCCACAACATATGCTTTTAGAAAGAAAATCAGAAAAAAAAACAACACAAAACATTGCATAAGTACCATTAAATAAGTCATTTGCTGATCTTGTTTTACTTTTAGTAGGTGGCTACATATTTTACTACAAGTTTTCCCAGTAATTTTGAAAAACCCAAGCGCACTGTGTGGTTGTTAGGTCGAATACGGTAGGTATGTTTTCGTGATGAAAAAGTATGGTATACAAGGGGCTCTGTTGTAATTAAATTTAACTGGTTAATTGTTAATAATTTTGGTTCCACAGTAGGTAGAAACCCATTAACTTAAATTTTGGCTTCATTTGAAAGTGTCTTGCTCATTTTCCGAGTCAGGTTTCATTTTAAATGAGACTTCTACTCGTATTATCAAATTACTATCCACCTGAGCCTGATGATTTTTTTTTATTTTCTGCTGGTCTCAGAGCTACTGGTTACCATAGTTACAAATATGTGATAATGAAGCTCATAATTTAGGATAAGATTTTGTTATTTTTGGACCAAAACATATCTTGTGGTAACTCATTGAACGGGGTGGTCGGGTGGTGCGAAGGTGCTGTGTATCTTACATCACTGGGGCGTCCAACTGATAGTGGCTTACAGTTGGGCAAGGCCTGCTATCCTTGTAGTGGGTAAGGGTAGAGGGGGAATGTTTTTATTTCTTCTGTTTCTTCACTTTCATTCCTGTTCCTCTTTCTTCCCTGTCCCTCTTTTTCATCTCCTCTACTCTCTCTTCTATCTCTTTTCTCCCTTTCTCTGGGAGACGACACAAAATGACCCTCAAGGGTTGACGTGTCGTTAAACCCCAACACAATCAATCAAATGCCTCATTGAAGTAATTCTAATGAAAATCCGCAAGGTATGGGAGACAGATTCATATAAGTCCTTGACTGTTTTCTGAATCCCAGGTGAAATATGTTTATGTTGATATGTATTCTGTATTTACAAATAATATACAGTTGACTCTCGTTATCTCGACCTCGCTTATCTCGAATAACCGCTTATCTCGAAGTGAAAATCTGGTCCCTTCCTAAACATGAAAATCTAACAACGTATAATAAAATATTGTGGAAAAGAGGAGAAATTGCTCCTAAGGAGCAATTTCTCCTCTTTTCCACAATATTTTCAATATATCCCTAACTTCAAGAGTCCAATTACATATTATGTTTGTCTAATTTGGGTTTTCGAATTATTTTTTCCTCAATTCTGCAAATCTGATATGTCGAGATACAGATATCTCGAAGTATTTCAGAGGGTCCCTTGGAATTCGAGATAACGGGAGTCGACTGTATGTTTAAACTAGAAGATATATGTTTTGGTGCAAAACAAAAATAACAAAAGTTATCATTTCATTTCTCATTTTATCTGATCTATGCTGGTAACCACTTAAGATTTGAATCACTGCAGAAAAAACAACTTTAATCCCATAATTTATTCAGATCTGGTCAGGGTCTTCATTGTTGGCCTGCCCTGTACAGGGATCTTGAGGGTGGAGAGGTTGGAGTGGCAGTGAATCCTGACTTGCTCTATGTATGCACAGGTTAGTCTCTGTGTCTTCGTTGTTCAAAAAAAGTAAACTGTTGTTTTTCTGATAACCGATCTTAATAAATGGCATAGATATCAGAGGACTTGTTAAGGAGGAGTTTTTGAGGATAATTCTGGGATGGTTTTACTTATTTCTTCATAAAAACATATGTTGTAGGTACTCATTAGAAGCGCCTGTGCAAGGTGCTAACAAGTACCCACAACATATGTTTTTATGAGAAATAAGAAAAATTATCCCAGAATTATCACCTAATACTCCTTAACAAGTCCTCTGGATATAAATAAGAGGGTGTCCAGACAAGTGTTTTTTATTTTAATGTATTTTTCAATGAAAACTTATGTTGTGGGTACTCGTAAGAAATGCTTCAGTGAGATACTTATCACAGCAGAGTTTTCATGAAGAAATAATAAAGATAATAGCACTTCTTGTGGGAGGAAAACAGTGCCTTATCTAGAGCTGAATGAATGGAACAGTATACTGTAACCATAAAACTTGTATAAAAACATGATATCAAAAGGTTGATGAGTAAGAAATGATAGCATAAAAAAAAATTGATTATATGTTTAATGTTATGTATGTGGGTAAACAAGCAGATTAGAGTTTGGATTTTGTTTGGTTTATTGGTTAAGGTAAGTTTATGTTCTATCTTTTTTTTTTTAATAAACAAACAAAACAAAACAACATACATAATAGCCTATATTTCTTTCTACTATCAGTTGTCAGTGGTATGTTTGTATTGAGGTTTTACAGCCCAGTCAGCCCAGTGGGTCATGTCGAACGCAGTCAGTTTACCTAACCACACTTTTACTGGGCAGGCTTAGTCCTCCAAGCGGTTAGCCAGTATGGTGCACAATCTTTCGTTAGAAACAGATGACTGCCCTTCTTGAATCAGGGGAAGAGAATGACCGTAGAAAATATTTCATAATCTCCGTGAAAGAAAGTTGCCGACCCGGTGATGGTCGAACCCACAACCTCCTGATCACCAGTTCGAGGTGCATCCAACTGAGCCACCTAGGCCGGCTAAATGTCAGTGTAGTCACCTGTTTTGTAACAAAAATACTTGGCAAAATTGGGTAGAAGATATTACAAGTTTATATGAGGGAAGTACCATATTTACCTAAACATTGGAATGCACTTGCGCTTGGCATGCTGGGTAAAAATTTCAGCAGAAGACAAGAAATATTTTTTTCTGACAATAGGCTTTGACATTTTGCACAAATTGTCTCCTGAGGAGGAGACAGTTTGCATGAAATGTCAGGACATATATTTCTGGGTAAAATCACAAAAGTACCAATTTGTCATCAGCTCTTGTTGAGCTAAACAGTTTACTATACTTGTCCAAAATTAGAATTTATTATACTTGTCCAAAACTTTGAATAAGTCCATTTTACTAGCAGTTGATGTGTCTTAAACCCAAGAAAACCTGCATCTGAAATGTCGTCTGCTGAATATTCTTGCAAACTTTTCAAGCCTATTTTTGCATACAGGCAAATAGTGTGGACCCTGATCAGACTGCTCCTACCTAGAGGAGCAGTCTGATCTGGGTCCACATTGTTTGCAAAAATGACTTTTAAAATCACAAGCAGACGACAAAGCAGACAACAATTCTTGTGATTGGCAGTTTGAGGGTTGAAACTGCTGGATGAGTGGCAAACAATGTGGACTCTGATAAGATGTCACATTCTGCAGGTCTGATCTGTTTGCTCAGGCCTGTCTGTCCTTATCATGCTTATATTTTGGTTTTATGTGGTAATCAGTTTTGCCAAGGGAGATCAAATTCTCAGGGGGGGGTGGGGTGGGGGGGGGGTGGGGTAACTTAGGGGTAATTTTGGTACGGGTGTGCGAGCCAGTATTTCAAAACCTACCCCATTCATATACCTGGCCTTCGAAAAAACGGACCCATTCATATACTTGCTCATCCAAAATGTTGACCTATTCATATACTGCCCTTTGATTTTTTGTACCCATTTTTTGCTGGTTATTACACAAATATCCTAGTCAATTCATGTAATACCAAGAGAATAAGCAGCCTCGAAAAATTTCTGAGCGAAAAATATGTGCATATACCAGGATGTCAGAAAAATGGAGCCTTTCACATAGGAATCCAGAAAAATGGGGCCATTCATATACTTTTTGTTGAAAAAAGGGGGCCAATCATATACCTGGCAGCTCTGAAAAAGGGGGCTATTCGGCACGCACATCCGTACTATGCCATATATAGGAAGTTACCCTCCCCGCCCCCCCTCCCCACGAGATCAAATTGTCTCACTTCTCAAAATTGTTTACTTCCCTGCATGGATAAAGGTGACATGGGCTTCATCAATTGTAAAGATGTCTTCTTTGTATTATGCAGATTCATCAGGATCAGGTTCAGGTTTCTCATTTACTCCAAAGATGGAGTCCTGGTCTCCTATTTTGGTGAATTGGGCTCTTGTTTTTCAGAAAAAATTGTCAAAATTGCACTCCTACTGTTTTGGTGACAATGGCTTCAAAATCCTAGTGAGAACCCTGATGATTATTGAAAGATCTTAACCCTTGTCCTGCTGAATTAATTAACATGCCATGCCCACTTCTAATTTTCAGCCCATCAGATTATTTGATCCAGATTGTTGCTATAAATTCACATAACGGCAGTCAGTGCAGATCCAGATCAGTTGGTTTCTTCAGAAGCCAACTGATCTGGATCTACACTGTTTTCAAATGCAGGGTATATCTGGGTTTAGCAGGACAAGGGTTAAAAGTCAATACGAGGGTGAGTCAATAAGTAACCAGCCTAACTTATTTCCGGTTGAGATCCACCTCTTCTTTTTCGATGTAATTGCCCTCTAGTGTGATGCACTTAAACCAACGGTGTTCAGGTGCCATCAGCCCAGAACTGAAAAAGTCAGGGTCCTTTCCATTGACCCACTCCTCAACTGCCGTCAGGACTTCTTCATGAAGTCCAGGGATATCCTTTTTCAAGTTTGTTGAATAGGAAGAAGTTGCTAGGAGCTAGGTCAGGCGAATAGGCAGGATGTGGTATTAATTCATACCTGTTTCGCTCTACAGCAACTTTGCAAGTGTGGACTCTCGCGTTGTCCTGTTGCAGTAAAACACCTTTAGAGAGTTTACCTCGACGTTTTTCATGGCGGTTCTCAGTTGGTCTAACAAGTTTGCATAGTACACTCCAGTTATTGTACTTCTCTTGGGTAAAAAGTCCAACATAATAACGCCTTTTGCGTCCCAAAATACTGTGGCCATCACCTTGCCAGCAGATGGTTGCGTCTTGAACTTCTTTGGCCTCAGGGACCCAGGCCCTACCCACTGACGACTCTGAGCTTTATTCTCTGGCTCATAATAATGAACCCAAGTCTCATCTACAGTCACCAGATGCAAAAGAAAATCATCTTTTGACCTAAAACGCTTCAACAAGGCGCTGCATACTGATGCTCTGGTTGCCATTTGCTCATCGCTAAGGGATTTGGGGACCCAACGGGCTGTTAGCTTGCGCATACCTAAACAATCATGTAAGATTGTTGAAACGCTACCATGTGAAATGCCTAATGCCTGTGCTATTTCTTCCATCTGAATTCGCCTATCAGAGTATACCAGATCCCGAATTTTCTTACACATTTCTTCGTCGGTGGCATCCAGTGGGCGTCCAGACCTGGCTTCATCTTCTAAGGATGTTCTACTGCGTTTGAATTCCCCTACCCAGAATTTAACCTGAGCATAAGATGGTGCAGAAGACCCATAAACATTGGCTAACTCGCCGTGTATTTCCTTGCTTGTTTTACCTTTTAAATACAAGTACCGAATTACAGCACGGTACTCAACTTTAGATGAAAAGCATGCCTTTGCATCACTAGCCATGTTTGACATTCAATATCTTATTAAAGAATGACTCGATACGTATGCAATTTTGTACCCGTATATAAAACATATATTGAAACAAAGCATGAAAATCGTGACCGTCTCTGTCCATCAGAAATGGGATAGGCTGGTTATTTATTGACGCGCCCTCATAATTACCTTAACTTCTATAGCTTCAGAATAGGCACTTTTCTTTTACTGAATTATGTTGATATTTGCCTCAAGACAGGAGTGCACTATAAAAAGAGGTTTAAGTTCCACAGTGTCCACGTCACGCTGCCTCTATGTGACTCAGTTGCCTGGTAGCTTTAAAAATCTGATCAGTCACAGTGTCATTCTGTCTCTTGATCTCAAGGAAGTAACATCTCCCGTCAACCAACAGAATTACCATGTATGGTCCACTGATTGGCTAAAATAAATTCACACCTTTACCTGTTCAGGTAAAATGTTCCCTGTACTGGGAACCAGACCCCCATTTGAAAATCATGTCTTTAACTCTTGTCATGCTAAATAAATTAAAATGCCACACCTACGTCTAATTTTTAGCCAATCAGATTATTTGATCCTGATTGTTGATATAAATTCACATACTTAACGGCAAACGGTGAATATCCAGATCAGGTGGCTTCTTCAGAAGCCAACTGATCTGGATCTACACTGTTTGTAAAAACAGTACATATCTGGGCTCAGCAGGATAAGGGTTAAGACCATATTATCCCTTAAAGCCCTAAGCAAGATTATAGCAGATGACATCATAAATTTTTTATTTTTGGTATTTTTTTCTGAGAAAATAAGGCTTGGAATTTCATGTAAATTATCTGCTTTTCCTTGAAAAACCTTTTGCACTGAAAAATACAAAACAAAAACAAAAAAAAGTAATCTGTTGCATTCCCTATTAGCCCTTGAAGTGCTATTGGGTTGATCCATCCAATTCAGAGTTTTCACCACCTGTTGTCCCAGCAAAGAAAGGATTAACCCTCAGCACCCTTTGGGCAATTCAGCAGACAACATGTTGATGACATTTTTGTTGTTTTCCCAGAAAACAAGATGTGACATTTCATGCAAACTATCTCCATTGGAGACAGTTTGCATGAACTGTCACATCCTGTTTTCTGGGAAAATTTTACCCAGCATGCTAAGTGAAAGCTTAGTTGTCAACATATACAGAGATGATGCATTTGCAGCTGTTCATAATGTCACTGTTTTGCCTGCATTTTTAGAATAGCACTAGATAAGAGGGGCATCCAGATAAATACATGTTTGTTCATGATAATATATTTTAGCTGGTGCCAATTTGAACTGCCTCTCCCAGGCACTATTAGTAAGTACCTTTTAACCTGTTTTGTGCAGAAATAAGAAAAATATGAATGCTTTTGGGTTGAAAAGAAAAGCAACCTTATCTAGAGCTAATTTAGAGCAACATATTTATCTATCTGTAACTCTTGCCATGCTGAATGAAAAGCAATACCACGCCTACTTCTGTTTTTCAGCCAGTCAGATTTCTTGATCCAGGTTGTTAATATAAATTCATTTACTGTTATTGCCAAACAGTGCATATCCAGATCAGTTGGCTTCTTCAGAAGCCATCTGATCTGGATCTACACTGTTTGCAAAGGCAAGGCATATCCAGGTCCAGCAGGACTAGAGTTAAATAGATATACCTGAGTGAACAATGTAGACCCAGATGAAATGTTATGGAGTGCAGCTTCTGATCAGGTCCAACACACATAGCTGAAGATAAGGGCCCATTTGTTCCAAGCTAACAATGTCGTTAGTTAACGATTCGTTAAAATTTACTTCGAGTAATATGCAAATATGCTGAAATGTTTTGCAGTGCAAAAGCTACTCACATTTTTTCAGCAGAAAACGATCAGAATATTGTTTATTGAATCTACTAAAACAGTTAACGAAATGACCCTTAACGAGCTTGTGAAGCTAACCACGCTTTGAACAACTGGGCCAAGGCAGTTTACTCAACAAAAACATTTACATTTTTCTTATTTCTCCATGAATAAGTTGTAGCTACTCATTAGAAGCTCCTCACCAAGATGCTTTTAATTAGTACCCACTACATATGCTTTCATAGGGAAAAAAGAAAAAAATATTAAACAGATACCCCCTTGTACCTAGAGCTATCTAGCTGTAGTAAAAAGCACCAGTTCAAATTTAAGGACAAGTTTTGTAAATAGTTAGGTGTCCCAATAATTAGGGTAAATATGTTAATTTGCAGATGAATTTACACAGTTGACAATGGTACTGAGCTTGAAAACAAATTATATGAAACTCCAGAACAGATCAAATATGAACAAATTTGCAGTACAGACAGCCTCTCTCCAGATAAGGTGTATTTTATTGCTACATGCATTTTTTCTTATTTCTCCATGAAAACATATGTTGTGGGTACTCATTAGAAACATTGCACTGAGGCTCTTCTAATGGGTACCTAAAACATGTTTTTGTGGAAAAAAGAAAAAAATATTTAGCTGGGTACTTCTCTTATCTGGAGCTGTGTTTTTTTGTTTGTTTTTTTTTCTTACTGAATCCAGAAGTTTTGGAAACTCCTCATTTGCAAAACTGATCTCCTGTTTGATATGATTTGGAGTTCTATGGCTCAGTCAACACTGTTAAGGTCATTTAAGCCAGTCAATTATCCTTCTGACTTTTTCTGGGCAGGCTCAGTCCTTTTTAGCTCACCTGAACAACGTTCACGGAGAGCTATTGTACTACCATCGGCAGTGGCGTTGATGTTGTCATTAGCGTCGGCGTCCACAAATGTTAAAGTTTTCGTTAAAGTTTTTAAGACCTCATTATTTCCTATCCTTATCACTGATTTGCTTCATCTTTGGTATGATGATACATATTGGTCCAAAATTTTGCGCAGTACCATCCCCACCACTCTAGGTCATGTCAAGGTCAAGGTCACACAGAACTCTCATGTTAAAATTTTATGTCAAAGTTTTTAGGATCTCATTACTTCTAACTTTAATGATGGAATTTGTTCCTATTTGGTATTTTGATAGACACTGGTCAAAAGTTTTTATCAGCACCATCAGCACTCATGACTGTGACCTTGAGGTTGAGGTCACAGACCTAGAATTTAAATGTTAAAGTTTTTAAGACCTCATTATTTTCTAACCTTATCACCGATTTGATTAATCTTTGGTATGGTTATACATATTAGTCCAAAATTTTGCGCAGTACCATCCCCACCACCCTAGGTCATGTCAAGGTCAAGGTCACTGACTTAGAATTTCCATGTTAAAATTTTATGTAGAAGTTTTTAGCATCTCATTACTTCTAAACTACATGATGGATTTAGTTCCTATTTGGTATCATGATAGATACTGGTCAAAAGTTTTTATCAGCGCCATCAGCACTCATGACCGTGACCTTGAGGTCAATGTTACAGACTTAGAATTTAAATGTTAAAGTTTTCGTTAAAGTTTTTAAGACCTCATGATTTCCTAACCTTATCATGGATTTGATTCGTCTTTGGTTTAATGATACGTATTTGTCCAAAATTTTACGCAGTACCATCCCCACCACTCTAGGTCATGTCAATGTCAAGGTCACAGACTTAGAATTTTCCTGTTAAAATTTTTTGTCAAAGGTTTTAGGATCTCATTACTTCTAAACTACATGATGGATTTAATTCCTATATGTTAGATACTGGTCAAAAGTTTTTATCGGCAGTCATGACCATGATCTTGAGATCGAGGTCACAGACATAGAATTTAAATGTTAAAGTTTTTTTTAAAGTTTTTAAGACCTCATTATTTCCTAACCTTATCACCGATTTGATACATCTTTGGTATGATGATACATATTGGTCCAAAATTTTGCCCAGTTCCATCCTCACCACCCTAGTTCATCTTAAGGTCAAGGTCACAGTCATGCAAAAATTTTCCTGTTAAAATTTTATGTCAAAGTTTTTAGGACCTCATTACTTCTAAACCAAATGATGGATTTAATTTATATTTGGTATCATGATATGTATTGGTCCAAAGTTTTTTTCAGCACCATCAGCACTCATGACAATGACCTTGGGGTCGAGGTCACACACTTAGAATTTTAAAAATGTTAAAGTTTTTGTTTACGTTTTTAAGACCTTATTATTTCCTAACCTTATCAACGAATTGATTCTCTTTGATGAATATTTTGCACATTGCAATCCCCCCCACACCCTAGGTCATGTCTAAATCAAGGTCACAGACTTAGAATTTTCCAGAAGCAAAATGTGCAATATCAGGCGAGCTATCCTGTCTGGAGACAGGTCTTGTAACAGTTAACGAGTGCTTTGTGCACATACTTTTGCCAGTAATTGACAGCTATTCATGAATTAACAGAAGATAGAAATTGTCTATGAAATTTATGGAGCTGAGCCGGGATTCAGACTTGTGACTCCTGGATCTGTAGTCAGATGTGTTACCGACTGCGCTATGAAGCCTATCTCTATTAATCTATATGTTGGGACTCCAGCTTTTTACTGCAAAAGCTTAGTAATTTCTGTTTTAGAGATCCGAATGAAATATGTGGAATTCCCAGATACAGTAGATACATGTATACTACTAGCAAACACCGGAGGCCCTGATTGAACAGCATTGAAAGAACCCCTAATCTGGGTTTTTCACTGCTTCTTAGGTGGCATTGATACACTTTCAGGGGACAACTGTATAAAAATTGGTTTGTCAACTTCTGAAAAGGGGTCTTCTCTATAAGGAAAGAATTTGCTCCCAGAGGGAGCAAATTCTTTCCTTGTAGAGTAGACCCATTTACAGAAGGGGCTTGGCTTGCAGTAGAGTAAACAGGAAGTCATAAAAGTTGTCTCCATTGGCAGAAATGTTGAAAAACCTACCATGTGTATTCAGTTCCATGAGGCATTATTTTGTCTGCTGCAGCTTATTTAGTCCCCACCCCAGGCCCCAAGGTTATAAAACTTTTTTCATACTGAACTCAGCTTAGCCTGAAATTTGTTCAGCTAAAAAATCTCAAACTACTAACAATTGCAAATTCTTTCTTGCTAAACATAGCTGATACTGAGCATGAAAATTACTTATTAGCAGAGTAGTTGGCATTTTCAGTTATTAGCAGAAAAAAAAAATAATGCTCAGCTGAGTTGAGCATGAAAAAAGCTTTATAACGAGGAGAGTCCTCTGAAAGGGGAGGCTGTAAGTTGGCACTGTGGGTCATAGCTCCAGATAGGAGGAGTATCCACATAACAGTTTTCTTATTTCTCCGTAAAAACATATTCTGGGTACTCAGTGAGGCATTTCTAATGAGTACCCCTAACACATGTTTAGAAGAAAAATATCAGTATTTTTCTGTTGAAAAAATGTCTTATCCGAAGCTATTGTTTCTGTGTTTTAGTATTTCTGTCCATCTGACATCTTCTCAAGGCCGTTATCTACTGTTCTACATGGCCTGGTTTGACCTCATTTGTTGTAGGACTGCATGAGCACATCTAATATAGAGAGTGTGTCATACCTACCATAAATAGGTCACTGCTACAGTGTACTTATATATTGACCTCTGGCAGTCGATACAGTGGGTATTTCCTGCACTTTATGACCCTGGCTGACTAAACTGGGTATCTGAGCATATCTAGAAAAAATGGTGTGTACTACACCAAAACTAGATTACTGTGACCTGATATCATCAGTGTGGGGAATTCACGTGACCAAAGGACTAAGTGCACAGAGTTTGTTGCTATTTTTAGGTCCGCATCCGGTAAGCAGTTTTAGAATATCTGTATTCATACCAAATGGAATTCGTTCAAATAAAGCACAGAGTACGCAGAAAATCAAGCTCTTTCTGGTGGTGTAAGCACTGTTCTGTGAGCTGGTCTAATTCTTGAGAACATTCAAAGAATGTTTTTGCTGTCAATCTGGGCTAGCGAGACAATGTGCACGAGTTTTGACGAAAAACATTGTTCTTGAGAATCGGACCAGATTGCAGAATAGCACTAACACCACCAGAAAGAGCTTGATTTTCTGCGTACTCTGCGCTTTATTTGAACAAATTCCATCAGGTATAAATCGAGATATTCTAAAAAATTCCTACCTGATGCGGAGCTAAAAATACCTGTAGTAACAAACTCCGTGCACTTAGTCATTTGGTCACGTGGATTCCCCACACTGATCATGACCTGAACTACATTACAGAGAAAAAATCTCAGGCATACTCTCTATATACATATGGTGGAACTTGACTCTTGTCATGCTGAATAAAGATGCCACACCTACTCATAATTGTCAGCCATCAGATTACTTGATCCAGGTTGTTGATACAAATTCACATACTGAATGACAAACAGTGCAGATCCAGAAGCCAACTGATCTGGATCTACACTGTTTACAAAGGCAGGGCATGGACCAGGGTTAACTTAAATATTTTACTTCCAAACAGGTGATGTTCAGTGATAGACTCCTATACACACATCTTTGAAGTGTTGGGACAGAGACAACATGTCCAGAGACCAGTCACAAGTGCCTTCAGTGTCACATCAGCTGAGTAATGGACATGGAGAACATATTGATAGTGGTGGAGGAGGAGGGAGGCAGGGGGCTAATGGAGTTCATTTTAACAGAACTGAACAATATCACATGCCTTCTTATGTTTATGATAAGTAAGTTTACTACTTTTGTTAATCTTTGTCATGCTGAATAAAGCTGCCACACCCATTTATAATTGTCAGCCAATCAGATTACTTAATCCAAACTTGATATGAATTCACACAGTAAAAGAGAAACAGTGCAGATCCAGATCAGTCAGAAGCCAACTGATTTGAATCTACACTGTTCACAGGGGCAGGGCATATCCCTGCTTTCTCAGCAGGACAAAAGCTAACTAGGGTTCTAGTAATTAAGGGGTCGGGGGTGGGGGGGGGGTGTTGGAGTATCACGATATGTAAATATTTTATCTCCGACATAAAGATAAGTTGTTAACACTCTTTGGAATTGTGTCACTAAAGCAACAATATATGTTCTGTTGACGAAAAAGAAAATGAATATAACATGTTAATCTTTAGGACTTTCCATTCAAAATGACCTCTAGGAATTGTAATATTTATCTGAATATACCCTATACCCATGCCTTCTTATGTTTATGATAAGTAAGTTTACTACTTTTGTTAACCTTTGTCATGCTGAATAAAGCTGCCACACCCATTTATAATTGTCAGCCAATCAGATTACTTAATCCAAACTTGATATGAATTCACACAGTAAAAGAGAAACAGTGCAGATCCAGATCAGTCAGAAGCCAACTGATTTGAATCTACACTGTTCACAGGGGCAGGGCATATCCCTGCTTTCTCAGCAGGACAAAAGCTAACTAGGGTTCTAGTAATTAAGGGGTCGGGGGTGGGGGGGGGAGGGGGGTGTTGGAGTATCAGGATATGTAAATATTTTATCTCCGACATAAAGATAAGTTGTTAACACTCTTTGGAATTGTGTCACTAAAGCAACAATATATGTTCTGTTGACGAAAAAGAAAATGAATATAACGTTAATCTTTAGGACTTTCCATTCAAAATGACCTCTAGGAATTGTAATATTTATCTGAATATACCCTATAAATAGGGATCAGCATTCTGTTTTGAAGCATCTGCTTTATAACTGGAAGAAAATGTCAAGCCCTGTTTTAAAGTGGAAGTGTGAAATTACTTTTAAATGCTGTCTGTTGGGAGTCAACATTTAACATACTGTTGTACACATTATCTCTATAATTGAGTTCCCAAAGAAAAAAAAAAAGACATCATAGTATATGGATTGGGTGGGATGGGAGGAAATCACAGCAGCAGATAAGACACTTTTGTTTGGTCTGCCCTTCTTTTGAAACATTAGGCAGGTCAGCTCTGCATTATGGCTTTTGATAGGAAGATTCTTGTTCATTCTTTTCTCTCTGTCTCTCTGCTAGATGACACAATATGTAACCCCCTCAGGGTTATATGCCCTTGTCCCAGGGTTATATACATGTACAAAATTGCATAATCTTTAAACTTCTTCTCTGAAACAGTTTGACCAATTTTCACCAGATTTCATGTGGCACCTTCTGTCAAAGGTCTGTTGTCAATTTGTACAAATGGTTCTTTTTTTTTTTCTGCATCATTGAACAAGATGGCAGCCATGATGATGTATAGTAAAAAAAAAACAAAAAAAAAACAAAAAACACACTTAAAAATCTATTCCAGAACCAAGAAAGCTTTGAGGCTGAATCTTGGTATATAGCACCAAGAACTCAAGGTCTACCCTCTTTGTTCAAATGATGATCCCGAGGTGACCTTTGACCGTTTATGGCAAGGTCAAATTTGCATCCCTATACTTTTGAATGGGGAAAATGTTGGAAAATCATTTTCTCAAAATGTATTAAAGACTAATGGCTGAAATTTGCAATGTATGATTAAGTAAAAAAAATTTTTTAGTTACGATCAAAATTTTTATCCCCTGGGAGTGATACATCCTTGTTCCTGGGCTATATACATGTATAAAATCTTGTAATCTTTAAACTTCTCTGAAATCGCTTGATCAATTTTCACAAGATTTCACATGGGGCCTTCTGTTGAAGGGATATTGACAATTTGTGCAAAAGGTTCCACACCACTGAACAAGATGGCCGCCATGCCCATATATGGTAAAAAATTACTTAAAAATCTTCTCCAGAACCAAGAATGCCTTGAGGCTGAATATAGCATCAGGGACTCAAGGTCTATCAAATTTGTTCAGATGATGATCCTAGGATGACCTTTGACCTTTTTACGGCAAGGTCACATTAGCATCCCTATACAAAATGTTGAAAAATCATTTTCTCAGAATGTATACTAAAGATTTTATTATGGCTGAACCTTACAATGTATGATTAAAATAGTAAACCTGTTTAGTTACAGTCAAAATTTTGTTCCCTGGGGCTTATCAGTCCTTGCCCTGGGCTATATTCATGTGTAAAATCATGTAATTTTTAAACATCTCCTCTGAAACGGCTAGACCAATTTTTACCAGATTTCACATGGGGCCTTCTGTCAAAGGAGTGTTCAATTTGTCCAATGGTTCTGCACTATTAAACAAGATGGCCCCCATGCCTATTTATGGTAAAAACACTTCAAAATCTTCTTCCCCAGAACCAAGAAAGGTTTGAGGCTGAAACTTAGTATAAATCTTAGGGAATGTAAGATCTACTAAGTTTGTTCAAATGATGATCCTAGGATGACCTTTGGCTTTTTTACAACACAGTCAAATTTCTATCCAAGTTGGAATGTTGCATGGCATCTGCATCAGCAATGGCTGTTTTTACTCAGGTGAGTGAATCATGGCCCATGGGCTTCTTGTTTTGATTTTGTGTGGGAATCTGTACTTTACTGCATCCAAATTTTTTCATGTCTGAACAAACTATGAATGGTATGAACTTGGCTGTCTTGTCCAAAATTCCTCCAGTTCCCATTCTTAACCCCTATGCCCACTTTCCCTGACCTGAATGCCCATCTCCGTTGAAATATCTTAGAAGGCTTTAATTTCATAACAAGTTTGTGTTGTGTTATTTGCTTTTGAGTAAAGCATTTTGGAAGACATTCTGTGTTTCTGAAATGTCATAGCAAAACATACCTAAAATGTTTATTTAATGAATAGATCCACTTAAATAAAGATACAATGTAATAATGTCAACTACAGGTCATACTGACAGGTCAGTGGGTCTTTACAGTATTACTAACAATAAAAATCATTTAATAAGTGTAATATGGTACACCATATCTGTTTTTCAAAATTATAAAGTGAATCTGCTTAATGGGCATAAACCAGTCCAGAACAGTTTTCTTATGGCCTCATACTGTATACCTGACTTCACAGGTAAACTGTTATGAATGAATGGTGATCAGGTCATGAGGTCATACTATGGATATGAATATTTTCGCTGAAAGTGAAAATGTGTATACCTATATGCAGCTTATATGCTTATATCAGAAATTGCATAAAGTGTTTAGTTTAAAACAATGGGATTTGTGACTGAGCCTGATTTAAATATTTGTGTTGATTAGCTGGCTTGGTAATAAAAATGTCCTATACTCAGCTTGAGAGTGTGCCAAACAGGTAAATTAATTATTTATTTTTTATAAAAAAAAAAAAAAAAAAATACAGGGTTGCTTGTAGCTGTAATAACTGAGTAAAACAGAGCAAAATAGATGCTAATTTGTTTCTCTTTAGTGGGAATGTGAATGTAGATACAGATCAGCCTGCACATTTCAGTAAACTTATTCCCAGCTAACACACAGCGTTGCAACAATGTTGTTACAACATCGCTGCAACGTCACGACGTTGCAGCGACATTGTAACAACGTTGTTGCGACCTTGTGTGTGTGCTGAGTTCATAGCTCCAGATAAAACACTTTTTTCAACCAGAAAGTGTTCATAGTTTTCTTATTTCTCCACATAAACATATATAGTAGGTACACATTAGAAGCAGTGTTGTTTTTATGGAGAAGAAAGAAAAAACATTTACCTGATACCTCTGACTGATACCTCACTGGAAGATGCACTTTCACTTGGCATAGTACAATTTTATCAGATACTTATAATTAACTAGACAACAAATCATTCATTCTTTGCAAATGCTAAGTTATGGCCCTGACTAGCTTGCACTTCTATGCAGGCAGGTTGGGGCCTTTATTGTTCATTTAAGCAATAATGAGTATTTTGCAGTTTTATGTTTGTTGTTTTGTTGTTATCATAAATGGTATTTATAATAGACATTGTGGAATGTAAATGACAGGTTATGAAAATCCAGATAAGTCCAGATAAGATTGTATGAGTTCGGCCCAGTTTTTTTTAAAGCATTGATTAGCTTAATGAAGTCATTTAGCTGGCATTGATGTTTAACCCTGAAAGCGCCAAATAAATTTGTAGTAGAGGACATTCTATTTTTTTTTTCCAGAGAAAATAAGATTTGAGCTGCCTAGCAGAAGATTCACATGAACTGTCAAGTCCTATTTTCTCTGAAAAATAAAAAAAAAACAAAAAAAAAAAAAAACAACAAAAAAAAACAACAACATACATTTAGAATGTTGTCTGCTACATAGTTTACTTGGTGCTTAAAGCGCTAATATATACATAAATACCAAATTTTCATGCATAGGGCTTGTTAGGAGGATTCTGGGATAATTTTTCTTATTTCTCCATAAAAACATAAATTGTGGGTACTCATTAGACACCGTGCAAGGGTTATTCTAATGAGTACCCACAATATATGTTTTTATGGAGAACTTTGTTGGTACTTATTAGAAGCACATAAGTGAGGAGCTTTTAATGAGTACCCAAAATATACATTTTTATGGAGAACTGGAGAAAAATATCACTGAATTATCATCAAAGGTGCTTCTGATGAGTACTAACAAAATATGTTTTCATGGAGAAATAAGAAAAATATCAGTAATTTTCAATAGAAAAAAAGTGCCTTGTCAGAAGCTTTGATTAATATATATATATCATATGACGATGTTGTTATTCAATGGCATAACGTTATGTCATAAAAATTGTATGACCACATGTTACATAACACTTTGGCGGGAATGAATAACTAAATGACAACGTCCATGTCAACTGTGCATTTTCTGTTGAACAATTATCAACTTTAAAGGCTATAAAATTCAATTTAAAATGGTCATATGATAAACAGAATCTTACACTCGTGGTCTCGAAGGCTCATTTCATAAATTTCATATGAAATGACCACGAGTGTACGATCCTCTCTCTATATATAAAATGTTTGTCTTATAAATGTAACCACAGGCATTGATATTGTGGAGATCTGGTTTGGAATTGCTAGTGGCGGCTGGGTATTATTATTTCAAAATATTTTTCTTATTTCTTCATGAAAGCATGTCATTAGAAGTTCCACGCCAACATACGACTATTGACTACTCATAACGTTTTCTTTGTGGCGAGATAAAAAAAAAAATATCTGGATACCCCTCTTATCCAGAGCTAGATAAGCCTTTGTTAATGCTTAGTGTACTGGGTAAAATTTTCAGCAGACATTTGAAATATTTTCTTATTTTTCCTAGAAAACAGAGCTAGACATTTTATGCAAAATGTCTCCTTGGGAGACAATTTGCATGAAATTTTAAACCCTGTTTTCTAAGAAAAATATCAACAGTATGTCATCTGCTGAATTTACCAAGGGAAAGATTTGAACAGGAGGACCCTATCTTGCATCTTTTCTATTCACACAAATTAGCATAAATGTCAGTTTTCCAGCAAGGGATTAAAGTCTGTTGTAGTGTTGAAAAGTAGTCTGCCATAATTGCCCTAAATATTTGGACACTTTAAATCATTACCATACTGCCCCTAAAAATTGAACATGTCCATTTTACTACAGGGCTCCATAGCACAGCTGGTAGCATGTCTGACTGCAGATCCCGGGGTCATAAGTTCGAACCCCAGCTCGGCCACATAATCATGAAGTAATTTCTACTGGTTAACCACTTAGAGGAATAAGTGATCATGAAATAATTTCTGCCGGCCTCGGTGGCTCAGTTGGATGCGCCGTCCGACTGGAGACCAGGAGGTCGCAGGTTCAACCCCCGCCGAGGTCGGCAACATTCTTTCGTGGAGATTGATCATGAAATATTTTCTACGGTCATTCTCTCCCTTCTGCTGATTCAAGAAGGGCAGTTGTCAGTTTCTGGCGAAAGAATGTGCACAATACTGGTTAACCGCTTAGAGGACTAAGCCTGTCCAGTAAACGTGTGGTTAGGTAAACTGACCACGCTCGACATGACCCCATTGGGTTGACTGGGCCGTAAAACCTCAACACAAACAAACAAACAATGAAATAATTTCTACTGGTTAACCTTTTAGAGGACTATGCCTGCCCAGGAACAGTGTGGGTAGGTTAACTCACCATGCTCTACATGGCCCTGAAGGGTTGACTGGGCTGTAAAACTTCAGTACGTACAAACAAATGTCTATTTTAGTACCTAGTAGTAGACAAAAAAATGAGGTGGCTTAGACAAAAAAATGAGGTGGCTTAGTGACAAAGATGTAGATACTGCTGCATACTGCAGCATCCAATGTTAGTCTACATTGTTTGCTCATGCCTGTCTGTCCAAATACTTCAGGTTAATACTGTAGTAAATAAAAAGACAATTTAGTATGAAGAATTTAGATACAAGCATACAACATTTTGAAATATCTTTTAAAATTATGATTTTATTGTTATTTTATTTCTTCAAAAAGTAGGGCTTGACGTTTCTCAAAAAGAGAAGTTTTAGGCTTGAAATTGTCATACTAAGAAGTATTACTCATTAGAACCATGTTTTGTGAAAAAAAAATCTTTGGCCATATATTCAGACGGCCATATATTTGGACAGCAAATGCCCAGGTCAGCCTATGCATTCACAGTGTCTGATTATTTCTACTTACATGATTACTAGTATGGTAATCCTAAAATTTCTTACACTAAATTGTCTGACAAAATGGCATATGCACAAACAGTACAGACCCAGATCAGACTGCTCCTAAGAGCAGTCTGATAGGGTCTACACTGTTTGCCTTTTCATTAATGTATTTTAAGAAACAAGTTAAGACTGCTTAAAAAGTAAAATTAAGGCCAAATGGTATGGTATAAAATATTTGAAAGTTTAGAACATTTAGCATCTTATATAAAATATATGTACAGTAAACTGTAACAATAGAAGGCAGCTGCGTACTTATTGCCCATAGCTTGATACCCTCAATGTATTGGTTGGTTGAAAAATAAAACATCGTATCCAGAGTTACCAAAATACACTTGAATCTTTTTATAACACAGTATGTTGTAACAGGTTTGGATACATGGTAAAAGTCCTAAAATTACGAACATTTTATTTGATACTTGCATAATTTTGGCTTTTTATGCAATTGTTTCTTAAAATACTTAGTGTAACGGCAAACAGTGTAGACCCTGATCAGACTGCTCCAGGAGCAGTCTGATCTGGGTCTGCATTGTTTGAATATGCCATTTGTCAGCCACTTTGATGTATGAAATTTTAGAACATTTACCATAACATTTTCCATTCATAGACCCTAAATAGTCAATTTTCTATACAGTCGTCTGCATTTTTGGTGTGGATACGACATGCTGGATAGCTAATACAGAAACGGACTTTGACCTCAACTGTTACATTTTAACCCTTCTCTTGCTGAGCACGACATGCCCTGTCCTAGCAAACAGTGTAGATCCAGATCAGTTGGCTTCTGAAGAAGCCAATTGATCTGGATCTGCACTATTTGCCATAAAGTATGTGAATTTATAGGAACAATTGACTCCTCCGTCAGGCAGTTATAACCACGCCCACGTGAATTTCCTTAGACAAACTTTGTATTGATATACCTGTGCTTACCTGTAAAAAGCACGTGTTGATTTGTTTGTCTAACTAAAAACATTGACAGTTACCTTATTAGCTATTTTGAATGGTCAGTTGCGGCTGTCAGTTAAATGGTCAAGTGACTTGACGGAGGAGTCAATTCAGATCAATCACTCTGATTGGCTGAAAATTAGAAGTGGGCATGGCATCTTAAATTATTCAGCATGAGAAGAATTAATACAAAGAGGTTCTGGTGAACTTCTCTTGGTGCTTACTTTATGAAATAAAAATAGTTTTCTATAAACGAACAAAGGTCCTTTATAACTTGCTGCCCTATACTGCTAAATAGTGTTATTATAAAGATAAATGAAAATCAAACTGGGTTGCTGGTTACCTAGCTTACAACATGTCAATTTCATATTGATTGAATCGATCTGCCATGTCAACAATACCCTCAAAATTTATGGGTTTTGAAGTGCAACAGGTCAGAAGATCCCTGCCATACATACAGCAAAGACCCTATTTAGCTTGCATTTCCATGCAGCTCATCAGTGCTTTAGTATTTGACTAATTAGATATGTCAGTGTCAGAAATATTGATAATGCTAACATAAAAGAAAGCCTAGACCATACTGAACTGATGTACAAAATGTTTTTTTGCCCTTTGCATATGGAATAAGGGAATTTCTTTCTTGACACATTTGTCCACAGTAATAAACTATGTAAGAAAGAAATAAACTCTTTATCAGATACTTCAGTGTGTCTCTGAACTGTTTGAAAGTATTCAAAATATGGGAAGACACAGGAGAGTTATGCCAGGTGATGATGAGTGAGTAGTTAAATTTTAAAATATAATTACGTGTAATATAGAAAAAATGAAGAAGATTCAGTCATTAAAGAACATTAAGACAGATTTGTTCAGAGGAAAATTTTGTTAGAAATAACAAACAATTTGAAATGGGGTTTAAAACTACAGAGTACTAAAAATTCCCCACAAAATTCACTTAAAAATGTAGATCCCTGCATAACCCTGCTTTAAGCTCACCTGAATCAAAGGCTTTTGGGGAGCTCTTGTGCTTGGTCACAGTCTGTTATCCTCTGTCTGTCCCTATGTCCATAACTTCTTTAAACAACATCTCGTAAACCACAGAATAGATTCTAACCAAACCTGGCAGAAATGATCTTTCGATTTTCCAATTTCAGAGTTGTTAAAGAATTACATTCCATGCAGAACTCTTGTTGCCAGGGCAACAAAAAGGGGAAAATAGCAAAAACCTTTAAAGAGACTTCTTGTCTGAAACCAGAAGGCACAGGTCTTTTAAACTTGCTATGTAGCTTCATTAGGCAGATCTCTACCAAGGATGTTCAAATTATAGCACTGGGGTAAGAAATGACCCCAGGGGTCACTTGTTTTACATACCCATATAGATAAAAACAAAAAATCTTGTCTGAAACCAAAAAGTCCAGGTCATTCAAATTTAATATGTAGCTTGGTCTAGTAGACCTCTACCAACAATGTTCAAATTATAGCCCTGGGGTAAAAAATGGCCCCGCCTTTGGGATCACTTCTTTTACATAGATATGTAAAGGCAAAACTTTAAAAATCATCTTGTTCGAAACAAGAAGGTCCAGGCCTTTAATATTTGGTATGCGGCTTCATCTTGTGGACCTCTACCAAGAATTAAAGTTCAAATGATAGCCATAGGATATCAAAAAGCTCGCCCAAGGGGTCACTTGTTTCACATAGACCCATATAGGGAAAAACTAAGGCCTGTGATATTTAGTATGTAAGTTCATGTCAGTGGGCCTTTACTAAGGTTCAAATTACAGCTCTGGTGCCAAATATGGCCCTGCCCTGGGGGTTCACATATTTTATAATTAGATAGACTGATAAAAGGAAAAACTTTAAACTACTTCTTGTCTGAAAGCAGAAGGCCCGGGCCTTTGATATTATCTAATGGGCTTGTACCAAGATTATTCAAGTTACAGCCCTGGGGTCAAAAACGAGTCACTGGTCACTTATCTGACCTGGGCCCAATGTGCCCATAGTCATAGTAAGCTGTTGCGATCAGTCAATCATATCACCATCCATTTTTGGTCATATGTCCATCCATCCAATCACAATCTCTTAATTGCATTGATTTTGACCAAACTTGGACTGAATGATCCTTGAGTGATCTTTAAAAAAGTTGTTTGAAGATTGGATAAAAAATGAGGTACTGCTTGCCATATAAGGCACAGATACTTCATTTTAAAGGACCACCATGTCACTCTTGAACATAAAACTTATACAAAGATCTTAAAGCATATTAAGTATGCAAATCTTTTTCACTCAGGTGAGCGATGTAGGACCATCATGGCAATGCAGACAATTCACATGAAAAGTCAAGTCTTATTTGTTGTGAAAAAATAGAAAAAAGAAATCAAAATGTCATCTGCTGTAGTTGTGATTAGCACTTTAACCCTTAAAATGCCAAGAAAACCTGTATCTGAAAATGTTGTCTGTTTATGTCGTCTGCTGAATATTCTTGCAAACTTTCAAACCTATTTTTGTCTACAGGCAAACAGTATGGACCCTGATCAGACTGGTCCTAGAGGAGCAGTCTGATCTTGGTCCCCACTGTTTACAAAAATGACTTTAAAAATCACAAGCAGATGACAAAGCCGATAACAATTGTTGTGATTGGCAATTTAAGGGTTAAAGGTTAATTTAATGATGGATTTTATTGATAAAACTGACATATACAAAAACAAACTTGCAGTGTACAGTGACACACTGGAGCAGTCAGAAAGTGTTGCACTTATTATATAAATCTGTTTCCTATTTTGCAAACATACTTTAAACCTTAAAATGCTAAGCAAATTTTAGCAGACTACATTCTAAAGTTGATATTGTTATTTTTCGGAGAAAATAAAACATTTCATGTGAATTGGCTGCTAGTGAGAGGATTCACAATTAAGTATCAAGCATGTTGTGTATTGTATTTGTGATTTGCACTTTAAGAACTTGTTTCTAACTACTAAACCATTTTAGCATACTGTTTGGATGCAAATGGCTGGCAAATGACTCTGATCAGTTATGCATCATGACACCTGAACGCATCATCATTAAATCATGATATGATACAATTTTGGTGCAAAAATAAAATCCCAGCTTGGATTAGTTTTTGTGGAGAAATAATCAAATATGCTAAGTAAAATGCTGACATACATACATACCGTATTCGACCTAATTACCGCACATGCTCCTATAAGCGCACAATAAAGCAATTAAGCAGCTTTTAGATTACAGTCAGTGTACTTTTATCTACTTCTTTATAAAAACATATGTTGTGGGAACTCATTTGAATTGCCTCGACAAGTCGAGGCAATTCAAACGAGTACCCACAACATATGTTTTTATAAGAAAATCAGAAAATAATATTGCAAAAGCATCATTTAATACACTCTGCTGATCTTTCTTTAAAGTGTGCCCTTATTAGGTTGATATTTTACCACAAGTTTGTTCAGTAATTTTGAAAAATCTAAGCACACAGTGCGGTAATTAGGTCGAATACAGTATAATTTCAATTTTGATATAATATATACATTAAAGGGGCTCTTTGAATTATTTGTTTTTTCAGAGCAAATGAGGTTTATCATTTCATGTGAATCCTCTGTCTAGCAAACAATTCACATAAAATGCCTAGTCTTACTTTCTCTAAAAATATCAAAGTCAGCTTCTGAATGTCATCAGTTATAATTGTACTTTATGCTTTAAAGGATATATGTTGCTTCAGCGCACTCTTTTATATCCAAAACCTGATTCAATTCATTGAAATTGTATTCTTTTCGATGAATAAATAAACCCAAATGTCACGAGGATTTGTTGTTAGAGTAAAAATACCCATTTAAATTGAAGTGAATAAAATCATATATTATTACCAGGTAACGCATAAACACCTCTTATCTTTGTAATTTAAATGAAAAGATTAAAATTTTAACAGTTTTTCCAGTGAAGGAAGTTTACGGTTTAAAGGCTAGAGTCTTCATTTTACATTAACGGATTATTTCTTTTTAACAAAGACAAAAGGATTTCTAGCAGTACTAGTAAGATTTCACCATACTTAACCTAAATCTGGGCAAATTGACAGCAGACAACAAATTGATGATATTTTCTGTTTTTCTAATTTTAAGTAAAATATTTTCTGTTTTTCTAATTTTAAGTAAAATATTTTGAAAAAAAAAGTGATGACCCAGATGAGACACCACAGAATGCAATGTCTGATCAGGCTCTGAAATGTCCAAGTGGTTAGGGCTTCTGACTTGGGATGATGTGGTCAGGTTTTGAATTCTGTTAGAGTTGAAATTCATTCAGCTCATGGCTGTTTTGAGCTGATAAATACCCCTTTTCGACAATTTTCTAAACTCTTCGAAAAAATACAATGCAATTAATGCTTTTTGTACCTGAATCAATGAAAATTTTTCTATCAGACACATTTAAAAGCTATAGATGATTACCATAGCTATTTTGTTTATATAACCATAACTCTTGACATGGCACTTTTTTCAGCCAAAATGTATTCATCATGAAAACACGCCTTTATAATTTTGATTCCCTTAAGCCCCACTTTTATATAGTAAAACTGGGGTTTACAGGGGTATACATTATTTTTTTTATTTCTGCTCAAAACATAGATTGTGGGTACTCGTAGAGGCGGTTCTAACGAGTACCCACAATCTATGTTTTGAGCAGAAATACGAAAAATATCAGAATTTTTTATCTGAAAATTTTCATTTTTTGCTGGTAAAATTTTCAGTATATTTGAATAGGCATGTTTTCATAATGGATAGTTTTCTGATTCCTTCTAATGAGTACCCATGAAAACATATGTTGTGGGTACTCATTAGAAGCACCTCAGTGAGGTGCTTCTAATGAGTCCCATAACATATGTTTTCGTGGAGAAATAAGAAAAAATATTTACCTGATACTCCCTCTTATCTTGAGCTATGATAACTGTACAAGATACACAAATAATGTGGTTATTGACAGCATTTCTGTCCATGTAATATCATATTCATTTTCCTGTTACTTTGATCTTTTTTCCAGCTGTCTCACTCTCTGAATAAACTACAAAAATTAGGTAATTGTATTTACCCTAAAGTATTCAGACAGTGTAGACCTAGATAGGATGTTTCAGAATATCACATCTCAGGATCTACATTGTTAGCCACTCATCCAGCAGCTTTTACAGACTACTCAAAAACTTCTCAGTCTGTCTGACACTGGTCAGAGAAATGTTGAAATGTACTTGAAATCCTAAGAATTCTTGCCAGACTTAACAAATTTTTGTCTGACATGCCCAGCAGTCAGATGGATTTCATGTAGACTGCTTTTAGCCACATCATCAAGAGGTAGTAAAATAGACTTGTTCAATATTAATGACAAAGTATGTAAATGTTTTTAAACCCTTCTACCGCTAAGCAAAATTGTAACAGATGACATTCTAAATTTATTTTTCAGAGAAAATAAACCTTGGAATTTCATGTGAATTGTCTGCTAGGCACAATAATAAAAACATAAAAAATGAATCTTAGCAGTTGTGATTGACGCTTCAAGGGTTAAGGTGTCTTAAATATGGTAAAGTTGATTTTCCCACCTCCAACAGGCATTTAATTACCCTAGGATCAATGAAAGATAGGAATATATGTGAGCCTCTCCAAGTAAAAACCCACCATAAAACATACTTATTTGGCCAGTGACTCATAGCTCCAGATAAGGCATTTTTTTTTTAATAAACTGAAAAGTACTTGTAGCTACCTTACTGATGCACAAAAACATATGTTGTGGGAACTCATTAGAAGTGCCTTGTTAAGGCACTTCTAATGAGTACCCACAACATATGTTTTCGAGCAGAACTAAGAAAACATTATGTGGATACTCCCACTTATCAGGAGCTATACAACAGCTTGCACATCATTGTAGTCAGATCAGGGAGTAGGCAGTTCACAGTTTAAAATCTTCAAAAATCCATACAGTATGCAATCAGTGTAGATCCTGATCAGTCTGCACAACAGCACAGACTGATATGAGTTTACACTGTTTGCATAGATAATCATAAGGTAGATTTCTGTTTACATAGATAGTTGTAAGGTAGATTTCTGTTTGAAGGTGCTTATGTTGTAGATATGAGTACCAGTAGTTTAACCAATTAACCTCCATGGTTAGGAAACTTATGATGTTTCATGGAATGCTGTTTAATATTCTTATGAGAAAGGTACGAGAAATGTTCTTATTTTTTTCTGTTTGCACAATAATATATATCTTTGAAATAGAAAGCTAAAGTAAAGATAAATGTATATTGTATTAATCAGAAAATGTTTTTTGCCATTTTTGCAACAAAACATACCTTGTGGGTACTCATTACAATTGCTTTAACCCATTGTTGACAGAAGAGACTCTCCCACACTATATATTGGAAGACTCTATATATTGGAAGACTCCAATTTCAATTTTAGGTAGGTCAGGCTATGAGATTTAGATATTCCTGGAGAGAAATGGCTAAACTATTTGCAAACAGTGGAGACTGATCAGACGCCGCATTTTGCGGCGTCTGATCTGGGTCTGCACTGTTTGCCAAGTACCCTTTTACGGGTCTCCCGACTACAATGGGTTAACCAAATTTCAGTCTGGAGACACCGAAAAGGATAACTGGCAAACAGTGCAGACACAGATCAGATTCCGCAGAATTAAGCATCTGATCGATATCCACTTTTTCGCAAATAGTTTAGCCATGTTTCTCTAGGAATATCTAAATCATAGAGCCTGACCAGACCTAAAACTGAAATTCTATGCTTCCTGTTGGGGTGGGTGGGTTCTTCTTCGGTCTAAAATGGGTTAACAAGGTACCTGACCTCATATCTGGATTTGTTGTCTTAGCAGATAATATTACATAGGTTTTCTCAAGTGGCCCCTAAAACACCGGTCACAACAGCAGAGGATTGGCTAAAATATTTTTTATCATTATTTTTCATAGAAATTAGAGCCCATGCTGTATTTTTTTTTTTATCTTTATCACTCGCTGGGCATTTTCAGCAGACGACAAACTGATGATATTTTTCTTATTTTTTCCATAAAACAGGATTTGACATTTCATGCAAATTGTCTCCATAGGAGACAATTTGCATGAAATGTCAAATCCTGTTTTCTGGAAAAAATAAGAAAAATATTTCAAAATGTTGTCTGCTGAAAATTTTTCCCAGAGTGCTAAGTATTAAAATTTATATGAAGGCTGTTGATGAGGCCTAATTTACTGAAACTAGCTAGTCTGGCCCTGAAAACTTGACACTTCAGCTGTTTCCAGTTTTGTGAGTGAATTCACTGCTTTCCAGCATCATTCTCTTTGGAATCTAATGAACATTTCATGTGAATCATCTGTTCATAATATTCTTACATTACTGTTTTATTTACAATACATTTGTTTTAGATTTAGAAAACCTTTAGTTTGTCTGTATTTGCCCTTGAAGGGGAGTCCTGGGGGCCAATATGCAGATTTTAGAGGGGGTGGGGTAAAATGTCGCAGTATTTGGGTTCCCCAGTATGGATAAAATTCCAAATATGGGTATAAATAAAGTTTCTTTTGACTGAGTATATTACTGATGCTTGTGCCAACATCAAAGTGACATTCCTAAGCAAACAGTGTACACCCATATCAGATGCTGCATCTGATCAGGGTCAGTTAGGCATTTAATCAGTACTTTTTAAACACATCACAATGACGGTAAATGGACTTGCTCAAATTTTAGGGACAGTATAGTGAGGATTTACGTATCAGTATATTTAGAATAATTAAGGTATTGTGTGCTGGTATGAATATTTGTGAGAATTAAGCTAATGAGAGTCCTGATCAGAATATCAATAAATACATACACAAAACATCCCCAGAGCCTCTCAGCTTCTTCTGGATCTCCATATATTTGTCCTGGGTCAGATGATATCTTCGTACTATTACTTATTTTAACCCTTGTCATGCTGAATAAATTAAGATGCCATGCCCTTTTCAAATTTTCAGCCAATCAGATTACTTCATCCAGATTATTGATATAAATTCACATGCTGAAAGGCAAACAGTGCAGATCCAGATCATTTGGCTTCTAAGAAGCCAACTGATCTGGATCTACACTGTTTGCAAAGACAGGGTATATCCGGGTTCAGCAGGACAAGAGTTAACGATTGTCATGCTGAATAAATCAAAATGCTACACCCACTTCTAGTCAGATTACTTGATCTATGTTGTCCATACAAGTTCACATTCTTAATGACAAACAGTGCAGATTCAGATCAGTTGGCTTCTTCAGAAGCTAACTGATCTGCATCTACTCTGTTTGCAAATGCAGGGCATATCCAGGTTCAGCTGGACAAGGGTTAATCAAGTGATATTTTACATTTTTCTCATGAAAGATTGCAAAGTATTGTTAGTTTAATGCTTAGCATGCTGGTTAAAAATTTTATGCAGACAACATTTTCAAATATTTTTATCTTACCTGTAAAATAAAATTTGACATAGGAGACAATTTGCATGAAAGTGCCAAAGCCTATTTTCTGGGAAAGTAAGAAAAATATCATCAGTTTGTCATCTGCTGAATTAGCTTTGTCTCCAGATAGGTTTTTAAGTACAGTGGACTCTCATTATCTCGAAGTCCAAGGGATGCTCTGAAATATTTCGAGATATCAGTACCTGACATATCAGATTTGCAGAATTAAGGAAATAAATTGAACAGCCACATTTCACAAATGAATAGATAATTTGACTTCTGAAGTTAGAGATATATTGTGGAAAAGAGGAGAAATGCTCTTTAGGAGGGAAATGCTCCTTAGGGGCAATTTCTCCTCTTTTCCACAATATTTTGTTTTCCATGTTAAAACAGGGACCAGATTTTCCCTTCAAGATATGCTGTTATTCGAGATAAGTAGAGTTGAAATACCAAGGTTAAGTGTAGTTTGAAGGAAAAACAATTTCAAGTTAAACGAAATTACTTTAAAAGCTACTCAAGGTTTTCGTCAATTTTTTAAGAAAAAACATATGTTCAGAAAAAATGTCACAGTAACTTAACCTTTAACTGCAGCAGATGGCATCTTATTCATAAACTATATTTTTATTTTCAGAGGATTTTTATGTGATTTGTCTGCCTAGCAAATTTCAAGCTGTTTTCTCTGAAAAATAAAAAAAACCCAAAAAAACCCCAAAACATCAGAATGTGGTCTGCTACAGTTTTGTTTCATACTTTAATCTTTACCACTCTCTGGGGCCATATCATACAGTTACATTTTTCTGAGTTTTTTTTATTTACAAAATAACAACTAGTAAAGAGCAGCTATGAGCTGCTGGACTTAATTGAGGAAATTATAATCATCTCTGCCAGTGTAACAGGCCAGTTCTTCCCCCAGTCAGTTTCTTCCCCCTGGGGAAGAAATTAACCAGTCCATTTTCCCCCCATGGTCCATTTCATGCCCCCCCCCCCCTCTCCCCCCCACAAGAGGACTTCATTCAGCATAAGGATAAACTGGTTGTGTAATTAATGGCAGTAAATATTTTAAATATGATAATTTAGATTAGCTACAACAACTTATCATTATGGCAAAGCACATTTACTGGGTAGGGGAAGAATCTGCCTAGTTGGTTTCTTTGCCCCCCCCCCCCACCCCCCCCCTCCCCACCCACCCTCTGAGATTTAATTCAACATAAGGCTAGTTGTATATGTGAAATAAATGGTGGTAAATCATAAAATAAGTTACTGTTAATAAGCTAGAAGGTTCTATCATTACTGCAAATAACCCTGCCTGCTTGGGGAAGAAACTGACTAGGGTGGGGGGAAGAAACTGACTAGTTGGTTTCTTCCCCCACCCACCCCCCTACCCCCTCCCTCAACATAAGGCTGAACTAGTTAACTACATGAAATAAATAGTGGTAAATCTTAATTAATATTAATAAGCTAGAAAGTTTTATCATTACAGCAAAGAGCCCTGATCACTTGGGGAGGAACTCATTAGGGTGGGGGAAGAAACTTACTAGATGGTTTCTTCCCCAGCCAACCAACCCTCTTGGACTTTTTTCAGCATAAGGTTGAACTAGTTATATAATTATGTGCTAATGAATGGAAGTAACTTGTTATAAATAGGTGGAACAATTTATCATTAGGGGGGCAGGGGGGTGGGGGGGGGGGAGTGGGGGAAGAAACTAATTGGTTTCTTCCCACCACACCCCCAACATAAGGCAGAACTAGTTGAATACGTGAAATAAATGGTGGTTAATCATAAAATAAGTTAATGTTAATGAGCTAGAAGGTTTTATCATTACTGCAAAGAAACTGACTAGAGTGGGGGAAGAAACTGACTAGTTGGTTTCTCCCCCTCCCCCCCACCCCCCTTCTTCCCTCCACCCGCCATCTTGGACTTTTTTCAGAATAAGGGTGAACTAGTTATATATGTCAAATAAATGACAGTAAATTGTTACATATGATAATTTAAATAGCTGGAAGCAATTTGTCATTACAGCAAAGCACCTTGACTGGAGGGTGGTGGGGAAGAAACTGACTAGTTGGTTTATCATTACCGCAAAGAAACAGACTAGGGTGGGGGAAGAAATTGACTAGACTACTTGGTTTCTTTCCCTGCCTCCCTCACCCCCCCCTCCCCCCCCACCTACTTTGACTTTTTAGCTCACCTGAGCAAAAGCTCAGGGTGAGCTATTGTCATCACCCTATGTCCGTCGTTCGTCGTCAACAATTAGTTTGTTAACACTCTAGAGGTCACAGTTTTGACCCAATCTTGATGAAACTTGGTCAGAATGTTTGCCTCTATGAAATCTAGGTCAAGTTCGATACTGGGTTACTTGGGGTAAAAAACTAGGTCACCAGGTCAAATCAAAGGAAAAACTTGTTAACACTCTACAGGTCATAGTTTTGACTCAATCTTGATGAAACTTGCTCAAAATGTTTGCCTCTATTAAATCTAGGTCAAGTTCGAAACTGGGTCACCTGGGGTCAAAAATTAGGTCACCGGGCCAGATCAGCAGAAAACCTTGTTAACACTCTAGCGGTCACATTTTTGAAGCAATCATCATGAATCTTGCTCAATATACTTGTCTTGATGATTTCTAGGTCAAGTTCGAAACTGGGTCACCTGGGGTCAAAAACTAGGTCACCGGGCCAGATCAGCAGAAAACCTTGTTAACACTCTAGTAGTCACATTTTTGAAGCAATCATCATGAATCTTGCTCAATATGTTTGTCTTGATGATTTCTAGATCAAGTTCGAAACTAGGTCACTTGGGGTCAAAAACTAGGTCACCGGGCCTGATCAGCAGAAAACCTTGTTAACACTCTAGCGGTCACATTTTTGAAGCAATCATCATGAATCTTGCTCATTATGTTTGTCTTGATGAATTCTAGGTCAATTTGGAAACTGGGTCACATGGGGTCAAAAACTAGGTCACCTGGCCAGATCAGCAGAAAACCTTGTTAACACTCTAGCGGTCACATTTTTGAAGCAATCATCATGAATCTTGCTCAATATGTTTGTCTTGATGATTTCTAGGTCAAGTTCGAAACTGGGTCACTTGGGGTCAAAAACTAGGTCACCTGGCCAGATCAGCAGAAAACCTTGTTAACACTCTAGCGGTCACATTTTTGAAGCAATCATCATGAATCTTGCTCAAAATGTTTGTCTTGATGATTTATAGGTCGAGTTTATAACTGGGTCACTTGGAGTCAAAAACTAGGTCACCGGGCCAAATCAGCAGAAAACCTTGTTAACACTCTAGCGGTCACATTTTTGAAGCAATAATCATGAATCCTGCTCAAATTGTTTGTCTTGATGATTTCTAGGTCAGGTTTGAAAATGGGTCACGTGGTGTCAAAAACTAGGTCACCAGGCCAAAGCAGCAGAAAACCTTGTTAACACTCTAGCAGTCACATTTTTTAAGCAATTATCATGAATCTTGCTCAAAATGTTTGTCTTGATGAGTTCTAGGATATGTTTGAAACTGGGTCACTTGGGTCAAAAACTAGGTCGCCGGACCAAATCAGCAGAAAACCTTGTTAACACTCTAGCGGTCACATTTTTGAAACAATCATCATGAATCTGGCTCAAAATGTTTGTCTTGATGATTTCTAGGTCAAGTTCGAAACTGGAACAGCTGGGGTCAAAAACTATGTCACCTGGCCAAATCAGCATAAAATCTTGTTATCACTCTAGCGGTCACATTTTTCAAGCAATCTTCATGAATCTTGCACAAAATGTTTGTCTTGATGAGTTCTAGGTCAAGTTCAAAACTGGGTCACTTGGTATCAAAAACTAGGTCACCGGGCCATATCAGCAGAAAACTTTGTTATAATCATTTTGAACTTTGATCAGAATGTTTGCCTTGATCAGTTCTAGATCAGGCTCTCAAAGTGCTATGTTGCTCAGGTGAGCGTTACAGGGCCATCATGGCCCTCTTGTTTCAGCATAAGGGTGAACTAGTTATATATGTCAAATAGATGGTGGGGGGAGGGGGGAGAAGATTTGGACGGGGGAAGAAACTGACCGACACCTGGTCTTTTGATTTGATCATGAAATATTTGTCCATCATTCTCTCCTTTCTGCTGATCCAAGAAGGGCAGTTGACAGTTTCTGGCAAAAGAATGTGCACAATACTGGTTAACTGCTTAGAGGACTAAGCCTGCCCAGTAAAAGTGTGGTTAGGTAAACTGACTGCGCTCAACATGACCCCATTGGGTTGACTGGGCTATAAAACCTCAACACAATCAAACAAACAAACAAACACCAAGCTACAGTGTAGGAATCTCATATATCAGTACCAGGATACAAAAATAATGATTACAAGGGAAGGGCAGGTTTGTTATTTTGATGTTTTGGTCTGCTACTGTCCCTTTATAGTATTTCTTATTGGAAGTGAAAATCAGCAGAAAACTGTATAGGAATATATTTCATGTTTGTGGATTTTATCAATGTGTAAATGTCTGCAAATCACACACAAACAGAATAAAGCCCAAAAGGCTTTAAGTTAAGTTTGTGATGATTTTATTAAAATATCTACCTAATAAGGGCACACTTTAAAGAAAGATCAGCAGGGGACTTCATCAGGGACATATTTAACAATGCTTATGCAATATTTTTTTCTGATTTTCTTTATAAAAGCATATATTGTAGGTGCTCATTTGAATTGCCTCAACAAGCCAAGGCAATTAAAATGAGTACCCACAACATATGCTTTTGTAGGAAGTAGATTTAAAGTACATGAGCTGGGATCTGAAGACTACAACATTGCTTGACTATCTGCTTATAGGGGTAATTGGGGTAATTAGGTCTAATATGGTAAATGTATTTAGTATCTAGTACACTTATAAAATACTGAAGTTTGTTCCTGTTTTTATGTGATAAAATTTATTGGACATTGGAAGTGTTTGCACAAATTTTGATTTATAAATTTGCGGAAATATTGGGTGTTCAGCAAACACAAAAGGCCCAATAACCATATATGGACAAGAAAGACCAAGATCAGCTTGCACACTATGCAGTCTGATTAGGGCCTTTGGAAGCCCGGCCTAGGGTTGTTGTTGCTCACGTGCAGGATCAATGGATATGGTAGAATTTATCAACAAATAGAGAATAGCTTGATCAAACTGCTTGGATATGCAGGCTGACCTTGATTTTTGCTGTTTGCTTATGGCATAAGGGCTCTTTTTGCATGGTATGCATCATTTAGGGCTCTGCAGACTAGATAAAAATTTCACCCCACAACATTTGGAGTGCTTTTCTTATTTTCCCCATAAAATAGGCTTTGGCATTTCATGCAAATTGCATGAAATGTCAGAGCCTACTTTATGGGAAAAAAATATCATTGATTTTTCATCAGCAGAATTTGCCTAGACTGGCTCCAGTCTCCAGTGACTAAATATTTTTCTCTTTATCACTAGTGACCAGCCTTTATAGTCATGATATTACTTTGGTTTTATTTTAGTGGATTATCAAACAGATTATAAGAAAAAATATTTTGTCATTAGAGACTGGAGCCAGTCTAGAATTTGCCCAGAGAGTGATAAAGGTGATCTTATTAGGTGTGAACTCTGTATGCCCAGAACAGACTGCACCTACTTAATCCAGTTAGAGAATATATGCAATTTAGTTTTAAACGCTAATAACAACTGCAATAGACAACATTTTGATTTTTTGGGGGGTATTTTTCAGAGAAATTAAGGCTTGACATTTCATGTGAATCATTTGCCTAGCAGATAATTCCATCTGCCAAGCAGATGATTCTTATGAAATGCAAGTCTTATTTTCTCTGAAAAATAATTTAAAAAGGATTAGAATGTGTCATCTGCTGCAGTGTTAATTAGAGGTTTAACAGTTACATTCTAAAATTCATAATTTTATTTTTTAGAGAAAATAGAAGATCAGACATTTTATGTGAATGTTTCACATAAATTGCCACATCTAATTTGCTCTGACAAATGCAATTAAAATTAGAATGTCGCCTGCTACAATTTTGCATAGTGTTTAAAGGTTAAAACTGTTCGTGAACTGGACCTGACCCAACCAGACTGCACTCATGTTCATGTGCAGTCTGGCCTGGGCATGTGCACTTGGCATATACTTGAAAGTAGAGGTTGTAATGACACAGGTTGAAATTGATTTGAACAAATGTTTCAGACTTCCTTGTAGAGTTATGTTTTTAAACAAATATTTATTCAAACTACTGGTTACCATAAGATTTGATCAGCCATACAATATACTGTATTATAAATCTAAAAAGAGACCAAAAGAAAAATATTTTTAAAATAATTTATGTGTAACTCAGAACTAAAATAATTATGGAATACTAACTATAATTTACAGAGCAAAGAAAGGTAAGCTTGTCTTCAGTTTGGATTATTTCATTAGAGGGACTTGATACACTTACAAGGGAGACAACTCTGTCAAAATTGTTTTTCCCCATCTGAAAAGGGGCCTACTCTAAATGGCAAGAATCTTCCTAGTGAAAAAGGAGCCTACTTGGAAGCAAATTCTTTCCTTTTAGGGTAGACCCCTTTTCAGAAGGAGACTAATTGTTTGCAGGAAAGTAAATAGGAAATCACAAGCAGTATAAGATTGATGTGGTAATGTTTGTCTTAATTTGTGTTTTAAGGTACACAGTGGTTGATGGTATGGAGGTGGAACCAACCCGAAACACCAGACCTGATATAGAGAGTGGACAGGTGACACTATACATTCCAAAGGTTAAGGCGGATGATGGGAGCAAAACACTTATCCGTAGGAGAAGGACGTCTTCCAAGAAACGCTCATCTTCCAAACGGAAACAAGAACGTGAGACCTTGAGTGATTTACTGCATGATGAGGATAATCACCTGTTGCCGAGTTTACGATTGCAGAGGAGGACAAGAATGAAATCTCTTAAAGGTAAAAGAATCTGTTAATTCTGAAAGTGCCAAGCAAAATTTGTGTCAAACAAAGTGCCAAGCAAAATTTGTAGCAGACAGTGGTTGATTTGTAAAATTTGTAGCTGACAACATTGTAATTTGCAAATTTTTAGCAGACAACATTCTAATTTTGTTTATGGTATTATTATTTTTCAGAAAAAATTAAATCTTGATATTTCATGTGAATCGTCTGCTCAGGAGATGGTTCACATGAAATGTCAATACTTATTTTCTTTAAAAAATAAGAAAAATAACCACAATTATTTTAAACTTGTCATCTGCTGCAGTTGTGATTGGCACTTTAAGAGTTAAGGATAATAATCAAGGTATGTTGGAAGAGGTCTGGAACAAAGATTCTTAACCCTTACAGGACCATGCAAAATTTTTAGATGAGATTTATATCCCCCATCTAAGGGAAGAGGGTGCATATTGATTTTGTTGTGGATTTCGTTGGCATCTGCATGACACTTGTTGGCATTGATGTGACACTTTCTGGTCTGCACAATATCTTGTGAACCAGTGGTTGGATTCTTACCAAATTTCAGTGGCTATATAATTGGGACATAACAAAGAACTGGTTAGATTTTGGTGATCTTGACCTAATTTTCAAGGTCACAGCCATAGAAAAACAGAAAATTCTTCGTAGGGGGACATGTGTTTTCTCTGAAAACATTGTTACTAGTTTATTGTTTTATTTATTCCAAGAAAATAAGGCTTGATATTTCATAAGAATCATCTGCAGATGATTCACATGAAATACCAAACCTTATTTCTCAGAAAAATGAAAAAAAAAAAAAAAGTTTAGAAAGTTATCTGCTGTTGTTGTGATTGGCACTTTAAAATGTTAACCCATTTTAGTCTGGAAACCCACAAAAGGGTAATTGCAAACAGTGCAGACCCCAATCAGATGCTGCAGAATTTGATGTCTGTCAGATCAGGGTCTGCTTTGTTTGCATTAACTACAGAAATTTCAATAAAACATTGTAATAATAAAAACTAACCATACACCCTGCTATCTGAAATAGAACGGTCCAAAGAGTGTGGAAGAAAATTGACATAAATGGCTTAAGTACAGTAAATGAGGGATGATGGATTAGGTAGGTAAGAATAAAGTCTGATAAAATAAAAGTTTGCTGGATCAGAGAGCTTAAAGAATAAAAGTCTTTTAAACTTTAGCTGTCATGTTTCTGTGCCAAAATACAGATGCAGGGACATCTTGCTTCCTTAATTTCTGAAACGCACTAAAAGCAAACACCAGAAAAATAATACAAAAAAAAAAACACAAGAAAAACAAACAAACAAAAAACAAACAAACAAACAAATAAAACAACAACACACAAAAACAACGAGCAACAAAAAGAACAAAAAACAAACAAAAAAAAAAGAAAAGAAGAAACAAACAGAACAAAAGGATGGAAGCTAATGTAATTTCCTTGTTTTGTCTCTTACAATAAAAGTTGATTAAAACAATGTTTTATTGTCTTGTGCTGGCTAAAATAAAAACAAAAGAGAAACACAATGAAACATCTGTCGTTGCCTGTTCTAGGAATATTGATTGGAATGGCAATTAAGTTAACTTTGTGAAACTTACCTTTATGTCAATATTTCTTGTAGAAACAATCATACTGTTTCATGATAGATTTTATGGTGAGTGGATATACTTCGTAGATTTTTCCACCATTTTTTTCAAGGGAGACTATTTATGTGACTTCCTGTTTGCTTCCAAGCACACCAAGGCCCTCCTGAAAAGGGTCTACTTTAAAAGGAAAGAATTTGCTCCCAAGGGGAGCAAATTCTTTCCTTTTACAGTAGATCCCCTTTGCAGAGGAGGGGTGGGGGTAAAAACAATTTTTCACAGAATTGCCTCTAATAAAAGTGCATCAATTCCCTATATAAAAAAAAAGCCCATAGGAACATAGGGAAGTAAGTAAATACATAAATGACTGTGACATAAAAGACCTGCATAGATTAAGATCCCTGCAAACTCTACCGTATTCACCTGAAGTATTCTGACACATAAGCCTGTGCAAACAGTAGAGACCCAGATCAGAATGCAGCATCTGATCAGGGTCTACACTGTTTGCCACTCATCCAGTAGTTTACACACATCAACAGACAGTAATATGGATCGTATTCAACCTACTTAAGTTACCGTTGTGTGCTTTGGCTTTTCAAAATTACTGGAAAAACTTGTAGTAAAATATCCACCTAATAAGGGCACATTTTAAAAATCGACAGAGGACTTCACGAGGGGTGTATTTTAATGATCCTTATGCGATATTTTTCTTCTGATTTTCTTTATAAAAGTATATAATGTTGGTTCTCATTTGAAGTGCCTCGACCTTGTCGAGATAATTCAGATGAGTACCAACAGTACATGTATACACTTTTATAAAGAAGCAGATAAAATACATGGGCTGGAATCTGAAGGCTGAAACTGCTTGAGTGTGCTCTTATAGAGGGTCCGTAAAAATTCTAATAACAGGTACTTGAGATAGAAATATAATTTATAGCCAGTCTTTTATTTTTTATCAGGATCAGCTTGTTGCTGTGCAGGCTAGTGTGAGTGAACATCTGTTTGCATATGTGGTAAGCATCTTTTTAATCTTTACCACTTGCTGGGCATATTCAGTGGACAACAAATTGTTGATATTTTTCTTATTTTTCCCAGAAAACAGAATTTGTCATTTCATGCAAATTGTCTCCAATGGAGACAATTTGCATGAAATGTCAAATTCTAGTTTCTGGGAAAATTAAGAAGAATACATCAATATGTTGTCGGCTGAAAAATTTCACCCAGAGTGTTAAGCATAACTTGAACTCATTTGTGAAAGTCTCTTTTTAACAGAGCGACGATCTGACCTTGAAGAAGAGAAGAAGCTAGAAGATGAAGTTGATAGTCCTGGAAAATCTTTTAGAGAAAGATATCAAGATGTTAAAGAAAGAGAAGAATCAACTGCTGGAAACTTTGCTGAATTACTCAGGTATACATACTGTAACTTAATTGAATAACTCAGATGCACTGAATACAGAACTTCTCTCTATTTTGCCAAAGGCATTAGGTTAGGTTTTCATGTGGGTAGTTTATCAATCTCCAGCTCAAGAGAACTCAGCAAGGGAGATAAAAAACTAGCATGCTTTGTAGCATAATACAGAGATGAGAATATTCATGTTTTCAGAGGAATTTCTATTTTGGGCTCCATTTTTTTCAAAAAACAAAATGTGGATGTGAAGTGAAATGCTCAGAAACAACATTTTCTAGAGGGGATATTTGGGATTTCCTCTCTATTCTACAGATTTTCCTCCTTTGGAGAAGTGGACCAATCATATCCTGGTAATGGTTAGCATATCCACTTTCTAAGTAGAGGGTCTTGGGTTCGAAAGCAGAAGGTCTTGGGTTTGATCCTGCTGATTTGCACATGAAAATGAGTGTAAGCATAGGTCTAGATAAGAATGGGTATCAGGTAAATATTTTTCTTTTTTCTCCACGAAAACATACTTTGTGGGTACTCATTAGAAGCACCTCACCGAGGGGCTTCTAATGACTATCCACAATATATGTTTTCATCGAGAAATAAGAAAAATACGGATACACTGCAACCTTTTTATAACATGATTTGTTATAACACGGTTTTGGATATAACACAGTTCAGAGATGGATCCCAAAAATGTATAGGTTATATTGAAAAATGACCATAAATGGTCATTTTTAAATATAATCTATACATTTTTGTTTGGATATAACACGGTTGTTTAACTAACACGGTTTATGCTATGGATCCCAAAAATAGTGTTATAAAGAGGTTGTGGTGTACTTTTTGGTTGAAAAAAAAAAAAAGCCCCTTATCAAGAGCCATGCTATAAACATGTTTCAGATGATGCAGTCTCATCAGAGAATCACAAAGCTGCAGATAAGACACTTTTTTCAATAAAAAAGTGTTGGTATGTTTTTTTATTTCTTCATAAAAAATATATTTGTGGGTACTTATTAAAAGTGTCTCAGCCTCATTAAAAAAAAGTGCTTATCTGTGGCTGTGCAATTCTCTGATGAAACTGTGCGCCATCTGAAACTGTGCATTTCACATATGCTTGAAGACTCATTTTTGGGTGCCACCCACTAAGTCATGTTCTCCTAAATTAACGCTTAGAACAAAGTAAAATTTCAGCAGATGGTATGTTGAAATATTATTTTTCTCAGAAAACAGATTTTGACATTTCATGCAAATTGTCTCCATTTTAGACAATTTGCATGAAATGTCAAATCTTGTTTGCTGGGAAAAATAAGAAAAATATCGATTTGTCATCTGTTGAATTAGCCAAGGGAGTGATAAAGGTTAACATTGTACTCAAACAGGTTGAAATATAAAATACCAGGTTTGTTATCTGCACCAGGTTTGTTTCTGTTGTTTACAGTACATTATTCCCCATTCACTGAAAATATGACTAAAATTGTCAACAAATATTTAGTCAATATATATGCATTTAGAACATGTAAAGATATTTAAGCCCGGGCACAGCATTTCCTACAGGATTAGATGTGCGACCATAGTCTTTGCCGTCCCCCTGATGATTTGGATCCTTGGCAACTTACAGAGTATCCTGCAAAGACTGATCAGACTGTATTAATGTGCAGGCTGAACTGAGTCTTTGCTGGGTGCACATGCAGTATTGTAGGAAATGCTGTGCCCTGGCTTATATATGATAAACAATGTGGGAAAATTGTAGCTAAATTGAGGAGGTCTTGATTAGGCTGGGCCTTTATATTTGCATATACAGTAAGAGTCCTTTTCAAGCATCCTGCACCACACATACTGTTATATCTAATATTTTTTCAGAAAATATATTTTGACATTCCCAGGAGATGTTCTCATTAAGAGAATATGTCTTAAGTAACAAACTCTCTAGTCTGGGGAAAAAGTGTCACCCATTTGTATGCCCCCAACCTCAAAGAAGTTGAAGAGGCATATTGCTTTTGAGTGTTCCTCCATTTGTTTGTCTGTTCATCATGCTAAGCATATGATCAAGAATGGTAAGTTATTTGGTCTTGAAATTCTTATGTATGGAATAAGGATGGAAAATAAGCGGACCTTTGTATTTTCTTTTTTCCATCTGAATTATAGTTGCAGAGTTATGTCACTTTTTTGACTCGGCCATTGTAAGCCTATGGAATATAATGAAATCTTTAGAGTGAAATATCTCAAAACTGTTTGAGCTAGGGCCTTGAAACTTTGTGACCTGATTAACTTTCAAAAAAAAAAAGGGCCTTGAAACTTTGTGACCTGATTAACTTTCAAAAAAAAAAGGGCCTTGAAACTTTGTGACCTGATTAACTTTCAAAAAAAAAAAAAAAAAAAAAAAAAAATGGATTAATTTTGTCAGAGTTATGCCCCTTTCTAACATTGGCATTTTGTATGGACAAACATATAGTTTGGGGCATTGTATTTAACAAACACATCTCTAGGATAATGATAATTTTGCTAAGAGCCTGTTTAATATTTTTGTCTGTATTTTATTTTATCATTGGTTTTATTGTGTCACAGGGATTCAACATTAACAAGAATGAAGAGAATTGGTGAATGGAAACCACCAAGGGTAAGAAAAAGATGTTCTGACATCTAATAATGCTTAGCATGCTGGGTAAAATTTTAGCAGAAATTTTGAAATATTCCTGTTTTTCCAGAATATAGGCTTAGACCTTTCATGCAAATTGTCTCCTGTGGAGACAATTTGCATTAAAATGTCAAAGCCTGTTTTCTGGGGGAAAATAGAAAAAATATAGGAGACAATTTGCATGAAATTTCAAAGTTTGTTTTCTGGGGGAAAAAAAAGGAAAAATATAGAAAACAATTTGCATGAAATGTCAAAGTTTATTTTCTGGAAAAAAAGGAAATATATCTCCAGTTTGTCATCTCCTAAATTCGCCCATAGAGTGGTAAAAGTCAATAGAACATTCTGGAACATCTCAGCAGCAGTTTTATGACATGGGCTTAGAGAAGACAGATCAGCCTGTCCATCCACAGTCTGGTTAATATTCTCGGTCACCCTGAAGAAACCTTGGATCCTATGCTATCTGCAGAGAGCATTGCAAAGATTCCAGTTGAGCCGGGGCACAGCATTTCCTTTGGTTGATTTTGAGTTTAATGACCCAGTCAACACTATTAAGGCCTTGTGGACCTTCTTAGTTTACCTAACCACACTTTTTCTGGGCAAACTCATAATATAGTCCTTTGTGCAGTTAACCAGTACTTGTGCACACTCTTTCACCAAAAACTGACAACACATTACTGCCCTTCTTGAATCAGCGGAAGGAAAAAAATGACCATAGAAAATATTTCATGATCAGTCTCCACAAACTAATATTGCCCAATCCGGCTGGCATCAAGCCTGTGACCTCCTGATCACCAGTCAGATATGCAACTGCTGTGAGCCACCGAGGCCGGCCACAGCATTTCCTACAAGATTGCATGTGCATCCGGCAAAGACTGCAGATGAGCAGGCTGATCAGAGTTGTTGCTGTCTGCCTGAAGATGCTTTGCATGTTTGGGCTGTCTGCCTGAAGAGGCTTTGCATCCTTGGCTACTCATAGAGTGCCTAGTGAAGATGGATGCACTGGCTAATCTGAGTCTTCACTGGGTGCACATGCATTCTTGTAGGAAATACTGAGCCCCAGCTCAGTTAGACTGTACAGATATGCAGGCTGATCTGAGTCTTAGCTTCGAGCACATGTCAGAAGGTACATTTTAATGACATTGTGGCTCATATGAAAAAGACATTCCAGAACAATTTTTGGCATAAAGTAAGAAAAAGGCTCGTTAGACTTTCTGTAAAATCAGTCTTTCAGTGCACATGCTCGGTCCCTGAGCAAGGCCACGTCTAGTTTCTTTGGTTAAGTTTCCCCTTGACCTACTGGTTATTTGAGCCATCAGCATAGGTTCAGGCAAGCCTGCGCAAATGTGCAGGCTCGCCTGAACCTATGCTGTTGGCATATACTATAACAGCTCTTTTTCCATGATACGGCTCATTTGTCTGTTTACTCTGCTTGTGTGAAGGCTTTACTGTTTTGCATATTTTACCTGATGTTATGCTGGTAATTACTGAAATGTTGATACTGATCTGTGCAGTGTTGTAATTAGATTTCTTTGCCAAACAGTAAACCAGCATAAATCATGTATGAGAAATCAGTTCTTTTTACGCCTTCAAGCCCAATTCAAAATTGTAGCAGATCCCAGTCATATATATTAAGTCAAGTCTCATTATCTCGACTTCACTTATCTCAAATAATCGCTTATCTCGAAGCGAAAATCTGGTCCCTGTTTTAACATGGAAATCTAACAACAGGTAACATAATATTGTGGCAAAGAGGAGAAATTGCTCCTAATACATCTCTTAACCTAAGGAGTCAAATTACATATTCATTTGTGAAATGTGACTGTTCTATTTATTTTTTTCCTCAATTCTGCAAATCTGATTGTCGAGGTACGGATATCTCAAAGTATTTCAGAGAGTCTTTCGGACTTCAAGGTAAGGAGAGTCGACTGTATTAATTTCTTTAGAGAGAATAAGGTTTTACATTACATGTGAATTGTCCATTTTTGTATGTCATCTACCCAACCATTTTTGCATGCTCCACACTTCATTTATTAGGACAGTGTTCAAAAAATGTTTTGTTTTTTGTATTTCCTTATGAACACTTATGTAGTTGCATCTCCTTAGGGTATAGAGAAATTAAGAAAATTTAAGGCAGTCTGAATAAACAAATCTATTGATGTGGTCCCTGGAATGACAAAGCATTACAAGTGAAGAGCATTATAATGGGGCTAAAATATAGGTAGTTCCAGATAGGAGGAGTGTTGAGAATATATGTCCAATATATGTATATATATGTACCATTAAGGTATTAAGGTTCCAATCTCCCAGTATATAACCATGTACTTATAGAATAAACCCAATATGTATACATATTTATACATTCCCAAATACCATGTTATTGTTGTTTATATATATATATTATTTGGCACCAAAACATATCCTGTGGATTCTTTCTGGAATCACTTCACTGAGGTGATTCCAGTGGGTACCTACAAAAGACAAATTTTGATGCAAAAATAACCAAAGTATCGCCTTATCTAGAGTTTGTGAGTGACCAGTGTAGACCCTTGTAAGATGTGAATTTGCAACTTGATTTTATTTATCTGTCATGAGGTTATTTTCTGTTTGAAAGGGATGAAATAGATGCTTTTATACCTTATACCTTGCATTGTACTTTTTGTTTTTTCAGAAGTGGAAGATTTACAAAAGAAAAAGCAGAGAGTTTTTCCAACATTTTGCTGTTTGGATGTCATCATTTAAAGAAATTGAAGGTAATTTTTTATACAAATTTTTTGTGGGTTTTGTCCTTCAAGAGAACCAAGTTTGTGGTGAGTGTTTGGGGTTCAGGAAAGAATAAACAAATATTTTTTGCAGTTTAATTTTCTTTATGTTTGGCAAAAGGTCAAAGGTTAAAATTTATTTTCCAAAAAGCATTTCATTTCATTTCATTTCAGCATGAGTAATATTCATTCTGTATGTGTTTACTGGGGTGTATAAGGGGCCCTAGTGTGGGGAGGGAATGTTGTGGATTGAGGGTGGGTGTGTCAAGCAAAAAAAAAAAAAAATCAGTACCAGAGACCACTGTAATAGTAACTTGATCTGATGTGAGTGTCAAATGTCGTGATTATGTCCAAATCACTAGACCATATATGACACAAGCTTGTGATTTGGTTACCTAAACCAAACAATCCTGGATGCAGCGTATAGGATTGAAATATTATAACAATAATTTTTATCACCATATATACCCTTAGTACACTGTAGCCTCATTATAAGACAGTTTAAAGGTGGACAACCGAAACTTTTGTCTGCCAACAAAAATGTATAGGTTATATAGAAAATGTGGATAGAAGATGGTTTATATGTGGACAACCAACAGTTCTGTCTACAAACAAAAATGTATACATATGGTGAATATGGTATTAACAGTTTAATGATGTTTAGTTAAAAACAGAGAAAAGCACCTGCAAAAATGTTGTAGAGTAAATATGTACAGTCAACTTCATTGACTGGAAGATCTTTGGGACCATAGAAATTTGTTCTAAACATGGGTAGTTTGAGCCACTGAGGGTTAATCATAGCTCCAGGTCAGGAGGCAAATGGGGATATTCTATGGATGTCTTTTTGATATTCTATAAAATAATGGTATGTTGATTTTATTTATTAGAATTGCCTGAAGGGCACAACATACATTTTTATGATAAAATAAGAAAATTTCCCAAAAATATTGCTAAATAATTATTTTCTTGAGCTATCCAAAGAGCAGTTTGATCTGGGTCTGCAATGTTTCCTCAAGCCTTCTCTCCTTATGTTTTGGATAAATATTGTAGTTTCGCTTCCTTTATCTTTTCAGGAAAGTTTGGTACAGCGTATATGAGCTATTTTCGTTTCATCCGCTGGTTAATGTTCCTCAATATCTACATCATGATCATCATGTTCTGTGTTACAACGATTCCATACTTGTCCTTACCACCAGGATCATTCTCAGAAACTGTCAATAAAACACAGTCAGTGTTCCATGAACAAGCTGCTAATTGTAGTAAGAATTACGAAGAATATAACCAAGAGATTAAAACTCAGAAATCTGCTTTTGAACAAGTTCTGGACTTTCTTCAGGGAACAGTAAGTGGTCACAATAAATTAACCCCACTCTCATAGCTCTAGATATGTAAGATGGGTTTTCAAATAAACATACCATATTTAACCTAATTACCACACTGTGCGCTCAGGATTTTCAAAATTACAGGAAGAACTTGTAGTAAAATATCCACCTGATAAGGACTATAAAGAAAGATAAGAAGAAGACTTCAAGAGATGGTTATTTAATGATACTTATGGGATATTTTTTTCTGATTTTCTTTACAAAAGCATATGTTGTTGGTTTTCATTTGAATTGCCTTGATTTGTTGAGGCAATTCAAATGAGTATCAATAACATATGCTTTTATGAAGAAGCAGATAAAAGTACGTGAGTTGTAATTTGAAGACTGAAATTGCTTGGCTTTGCACTTCTAAGGCAATAATTAGGTCAAATATGGTATTTTCTTATTTTACCACAAAAATAAGAACGAAAAAAAAAAAAAAAACAACATAGTTTGTGGGTTCTCATTTCGAGCCATCTTACAGATGTGAAGCTTTTCTAGTAACTACTAACCTGTTTTGTGGAGAAATATGAAAAATATATATATAGGACAAAGACAGTCAATTCCTTTTAATTGTTTTCTCTCTATATCAGTCCTGGTTTCTCGTCTAATTACTGTATAAATGGATAAACAGAATAACAGCATACTTCCTTAGCCTTGTTTCTTAAGCCAGAAAAAAAATTGGGGTGCAAGTTGAAGCTGATAATTGGAGGGAACTTTGGACAAAGGGAGGGAAATTCCAACATTTTGTGTCTTTTTTCTGAAAAAAAAGGAAATAAACAATTAAGGTTATAATTGCATCACCAGTATTGTTTCTTTACTTTACATACCTTTGCTGGAAATTCATGTATAAATTCAAAGGTCTATTTACTGAGTAGATTTTTTTACTCAAAGCTTTGACTCAAGATAGAGAATGAGAACCCAAGGCTCGAAATTGAGAATAGGTTGTCCTTGTAAAAGGTCATTAGTTTTCTAACTTAAAAATACGCCACATGCAGTTTAGATGCAAAAAACATTACTTCAGTAAAGCAGTTTCTTATATTATCGATTTTAGTAAACTAAAACCAGTTGATTCATAAATAAATACTGCTTGCTGCCATAGTTAGTTATTCTTGCAGTTGCCTCTTTTTTGTTTTCATTTTTGGGTCGCTCCAAAGTATACATACACCAAAATTTCTCAATGGTTGTTGTCCATGTGATTACCATTGACCAATGAAATCATGTATGAAATCCAGGTAACAGTTATTTATAGCCACATTATTCTTGTCGCAGTGACATCAGAGTGCCAAGTAAAGAGGGTTATCTGTAAAATCTGGATTGGGACGTTGGCAAACAGTGCAGCCCCAGATCAGACACCGCAGAATGCATCATCTGATCAGGGTCTGCAGTGTTTGCTTAAATTACAGGAAGTTAAGGGCTAAATGAAACTGTTTTAAGTTCCTGTACAGGACCATTTTAACTTCATAATACATCAACCTATAGATAATGTGCTATTCTATTCTGTTTTCACACCTTCCACAGAAAAAACGACCTTTCAGTCATTAATTAAAGTCTTAAACCAGAAGGTCCCTTAGGCAGTTACCTGTGTGACGTAACTCTTCCCGCTCAACTGACCACGTGTCAGTTTCTTTTCTGTGGACAAAGAAATTCAACAAGGATTATTTACCTGTGATAGAAATTTGGATTATTTCTTTCCTCACGGATAAATTTATGTATCCTTGTGTTTCTTTTGTTTATTTATCACTCCTTTCACTTTCTGTGTTATTATTTAAAATTTTCAATTTTCGATTTCATGTATTTTTTGACTGGTCTTTTTCCACATGCGTTTTCCCGACTCTCGCTATTCGGCACAAGGCTCGTGCGCGATCGGTTCGATAGTCGTGTTTATATATGCAGAATATTTTTGTTCTTTTCTTTCCAGGTTATTCAGCAATTACGATATGTTTTTCCTGGACTTTTTATTTGCAGAGATCTTCAGTTGGCTAAAGATTCTCATGGTGGAGAAGCTGATTGTAAAGAACTTGTCAACCCTTGATGGGTTATAAGACAATTCTTTACTGATGGGAGCCCCACCCCATATGGCTATACTGCCAGGGTAAGACCCATCAAGGTGGCATCTTTGGGTACTTAGTATCCGATAAAGTCTAAGTCCACCAGTCACCAGTCACCAGTATCCAGTCACCAGTCAACCAGGCACCAGTCAATCAGCTTCACCAGTCACCAGTCAATCAGGTGCCAGTCAACCAGGCACCAGTCACCAGTCATCCAGGTGCCAGTCAACCAGGCACCAGTCACCAGTCAACCAGTCACCAGTCACCAATCAACCAGGCACCAGTCAACTAGTCTCCAGTCAATAATTTAATAATTTTCTGGAAAGACTTGGTTTTTGACATATTTCACCGGACAAAATGGTCATGTATACTAACTTCCTGTCATTATGTCTAATTATTAAAAATTTTTTCACTGGGCAAAGTATCAGTAATATTTCTGATACTTAGACCCGGTCATATTATTATATTATTTCTGATTTTTCACCAGGCAAACTTTTACAGAAAGTGTCTGGTCAATTTTTGCCTAATAATTAATTATCTTCGGGAAAAAGTTTCGAATACTTGTGCCCGCTCAGTTTTCATATATAATCTCCCTTTTTCATCGGACTAGAGTTACGAATACTACTATCCGATCAATTTGTCAAATTACTTGTAACTTTACCGGGCAACAGTTACGAATACTAGTGTCCGGTCATTATGTCGGGTAACTATTGTCAAAATAATGATCACTAATTCCCGAACAATCTATTATCGTTCATAGAGCTCCATTCACGTTTAAGTCGATGGATATAGGTTATTAAGTGAAATACATAATAACTTTTAATACAAAAAATTCTGTACAGTCTTTCCCGAATCAGACTAGAATCTTTAATATTCCATTGACTTATTATAGGTGTGTAATTCCATTAATATTTTAAATTAACTTATGTTTTATCTCTTTTATCCGCTAGAAAGAGTTAAACTTCCGACTATAACAAAATTCTTACCGGGCAGCAGTTCGTAGACTAGTGCCAGGTCATTCAAATTATGTTTTATCTCTTTAATTCGCTAGAAAGCGGTTAAATTCCGGCTCTAACGAAAATTTCATCGGGAGGCACTTCATAGAGTAGTGCCAGGTCATTCTAACGAAATTCCACCGGGCAGTAGTTTCGTAGACTTTGTGTCGGATTACTAGTGTCCGAGTAGTAGTCACTAGTACTCGCTCAACATATATTTATTTATTAACCACTATAGACATGTATAGTCTTGGATTATAGGTTATTGAATGACAGCGATGGGTTCTAATACCTAGTAGCCATTTATATTGTTGAATTCTGTCCAGTCACTTTTGAACTTGACTTAAATTCTATATATATATTTATTATTGAAAATGAATTAAGACTTATCGGTTACGATCAAATTCGCAATTCATTCACTAAGTGTAGAAGATATGTCCAGCTATAATTATATCTCTTTTATTCGCTACAAAGAGATTAACTTCTTACATATTCACCTTATTCGGCTCTAGGGCAAAGGTGAACTATAAAACTATCGCTATTTATAAGAAGAAAATTATACACGAAATCTAAAAAATTTTCTTCTTTCCTCCCCTGTTTTTCTTCTACATGCTCCAATATGTAATCAGCATGTAATCTAAGGAGTAAATTGACAAGAAAGTAGCAATCGATCTTTTCTACTTTCTATTAATTTTTCATTCTTAAGGTATCGGAAATTTACACCAACCAGATAAATAAATTAACAGTTTATTTATTTATTCGCTACCTCTCTAGATTACTACGATTTAAAATTCTAGTTGAGGTACATATTTTCCTTTTGCCTTTTCTACATGGAAAATAGTTGATCCGATAAGCTATTATTCTATTTTATACTATCTTTTGATTGATTATATAAGAGTCTAGGTCAGTCGTGCTCTGTCTAAACTCTGCTATAAAATAATAAATAAAAAAAAAATCTTATATTTAGGCATAGATATAATTCGATACGTTCTTTACTTTGCCTGTTTTATTTTTTCTTCTGGATCATTTAAGACTACGATAGCAATATACCAGATATTTTTGCCTCAGTAAGAATCTATTACGCCGAAGATTCTTCATATTGGAATAATAATTTTATTATGATTATAATTTCTAGACCCAATTAATCCTCGTATATTATAGGTCTACTTTATCTTATTGAGGAATAGTTTTGCTTCGACTAGCTCTATACCTCTAATATTTTATTTATAACTAGAGTCCATGTCAATCAAAATTTTCTTGCACTTTGGTATTGACAATGGATACATATTTAGTAAAGGCATTAATTATTCAGTACGTGACAGATTATTATTGCCTAGATTAGATATTATATACAATACTTTCCTTATGATATTTTGTTTTATTGACTATGTAACTATTCAGAAACTGCCAAAGTCAATCATTTCCTTCCTCTAAACTTACCGAAGCTCTAGATTATGTTGATATATATTTTTGATATATGCTTAGAGGTTAATTAACGAGAGTTTACCTCATAATAGCAGATATTATTATATTTATATTAATCAATCTATAGTCTAGGCTTAGACAAAAGGGAAAACATCCTTAATTACGAGCCGGTAAAGAATTAAGACACACTTAATTATCTCTTTACCCCTTCTTTATGTTTACATTCGTTAAAGGGATCATAGTAATTCTCGCTAAGAGTTCAAGTTCAGTTTGCGAATAATGCAAAGATTAATATCTTGATTTCCAGTCCGCATAAAAAATGATCTATATATATAGATAAATATCTTTTCCGAAACTGGATATTTATTTATTTTTCCACACAATAAGTCATTTCAAGATGTCGATGATTTTGAAATGCACTGCTTCAATTTATAATATAAAATATGTTTATATTAACTTCACAACTTAGTAAGTGCTGCACCTACGTTCCTGGTCAGATCTTACTTTTGTGATACGTTTTTGAACATACTGAAAGTTTTCTCCGATTATACATTCAGTAAATAAACTTTCGAGTAGTATTTATGCTTTTAAACATTCAGATTATTTGATAATTGTTGGAGATAAAATATTATTCCGATATTTATATATCTATCTTCATTATTTATCTTTCTCATCTTACTTTTAAATTAGATTGACCTTCTCGCTACGTTCCAGGTTTAAATCTAGCTAACATTGTGGAAAAGTCACTTTTTTATTTCCTAAACAATATTTTAACATTTTTCTCAGTATTCAGAGCATAACGACTTCATGAATACTTGGAAATAATTCAATTCTACGCTTGTTAAACTAAGCCTAAAACAAGCCCTAGTTTTTTAGAATGGATATTATCCTTCGATTCAGTTCATGGAGATACATCCTTTTAGATCCCATTATCTCTATTTCAATCATACAAAATTCTAATGACTAAGTGCTCCTTTTCTACGTACGAATACAGAATATTGAGTCACTGTTGCTGCATATTGGTTAAAGATTAAACAAATTTTATCTTAAACCTATATGACGTTAAATTAATTATTATCTCTTTCATATACATGTTTTTACCCTTCCGTCAGGGATCGTGGTAATAATATTATTACTCTCTATGGTTTACGCATAGATCTCGAGAGTATATATATGTATTTTCTTCCTGAATTCATTTGCGAGTACGTAATTTGATATTTCAGGAATTACCAATTATGCAGACATAGATTTTATTCTATTAATATTCAATTCTAAAAATTTGATTGAATGTTTATCTATAAAATTTCTGGGCAGTAATTTTATAGAGAGTTATATGTTTAATAATTCCTTGCTTAATAATAGTTACGCTTAACCTATTATTTATAGCAGGAATTTTGTTCCGTAGTATAATTTTAATTTAGTATTAATATATTTCTTACTATTCTTAAATATGCGTATAGAATAGTAATACTATCTCTTAACTTATAAATTAAGTGTTTTTTTGAGATTATTAATCAGTATTATTGTATAATCTTTCTTCAGAGATTATCACACTATTACTTTTTCTCTGAGGCCTTCTCTTTTTATGAACATTTTGATTCGTATCAAAGTGGATTTTTTAACATTTCTTGATTTCCATGATTATTTACTCAGGAGTACTTTTCATGGCAATCTTCTGGTATAGAAAGATTCTATCCAGCTTATTTATTATTGCTTAATCTTATCAATACAGTAAGATTTAGCCAAACTATGACCGTCTTACAGTTTGCTGCGATCAACCTTATTCTTATCTCTCTTACTCTCTGTCAAACTCTTAAGTTATGATGTTGACAGTTTATTCTTTATTATTTTGTCAGGACATCAAACGCTTTTATATGTCTATGACAAAACTAATTATCAATGGTTTAGGTTGTTTTTTCTTCCCAGCAGTTATATGCAAACTCTGTATTATTTTATTGCTTGACTAAAAATTCGTAATACAATTAGTCTAGCAATAGTTTTAACCATTATGTTTGTCTATACCTTTTTCTTCTGATGGATAACTTAGTTATAGTTAAGTTAACTCCATCTACTTTTATTATCTCCCCTTCTTTAATTTGATCAAAGGGAAATGATTACATATTATGGTTATTTTAAGTCTGTGTCTGTTCATCGGAAACTGTCCTGTCGCTCCAATTAACAGAATCTAATTAGTTTATAATTCTAATAGCTTAGACTATTACAATTACATAGCTTCACATATCTAGAATTTTATCCAAAATATCTACATATGTCAGTTATCTATAGGAAACTCCACCGAGTAGACTTTTCCTTATTTATTCAAGACCCTACATGGACTACTTACAGTGTATGGTCTTGGCTTTTTGTTTTACAAATTTTGTTTTGAAAATATTTCTATATTCCCAGCTTACTTTGCGATGGAATATTTATGTTATGTCTCAATGACTCCCTTTTCTTTTTTGAAGCCAATTGTTGTTTCCCAAAAAGAAAAAAAGAGAGGGGGGTGGGGGGGGGGGGGGGTGCAATGTTGAGACTTAAGAACTGGCTTCCTCTAGAGTCTACTATTATATATAAGGTTGTTAGATCATAACACCTTAAAGATATGCTATTTTGTGAATCTAGATCATTCTTTCTATTAAATATAGAATTAGAATGTATCTGATTCCTTTTAGTTTCCTGAGTCTTAACCAGAAGTGGTGAGATATTATTGGTGTTAGAATTAGGAGAGCACCTCCCTCCTATTCTGCAAATTCTAGCACATTATCTATAGGTTAATGCATATGAAGTTAAAATGAAGTTTTTTAAAAGTAAAACATATTTTAACGAGTAATACTTAACCTATAGATAATCAATTATCTCCCTCCCCCCACCCTCGCTTATCTCTCCTAATTGTGTCTATTGTTTTACACATAAAAGAAACTGACTCGTGGTCAATTGAGCGGGAAGAGTTACTTCACACAGGTAACTGCCTAAGGGACCTTCTGGTTTAAGACTTTAATTAACGACTGAAAGGTCGTTTTTTCTGTGGAAGGTGTGAAAACAGAAGAGAATAGCACATTATCTATAGGTTAAGTATTACTCGTTAAAATATGTTTTACTTTTAAAAAACTTCATTTTCCCAACCTACGCTCAGAGACAATCAATCCACCAGTGCTGTCAGTGCTTTGATTGTAGAGGGAAACCATAATTACCCTAATGTTCGGATGCTATATCTCTTTACGCTAATCTCATACTCATCGTAAAATTTGGATAAGTCCATTTAACCTAACAAGTGATATGTCTTAAAGGTGCTGGCAGAATGGCAAACAGTGTAGACCTGATCAAACTGCTCCTAGGAGCAGTTTGATCAGGTTTACACTGTTTGTCTGGACGTATCTTTCCTAATACTTTGATACAGTATTATACAGGTATTTCTGCTTATTCTCAGGTGGCATTGATATAAATCACTTATTCCTCTATTTTCCAGGGCTGGATGGAACGAACTGTGCTATTTGTTGGTGTGTATCACAATAAGACCTACACCAGGGCAGATGAAAAAACGGAAATATACAATATGTCATTGGCTTATCTTTTAGCTGTAGGAGCCTGCTTTGTCGTCAGTTTTATCCTTATTGTTGGCAAGTAAGTTCACTTAGCTTAATTCATGTTAAAAACAACACACACAAAGACACACCCACACACACAACATTCCCCTGCACTCTCCTCGAATCTCATGAGTTTAAGGAATAAGTGTGCACGTGTAGCAGTGCCAGGAAATCAAAAATCAGTCCAGAAATCTGAAGTGAACACTATTCAAGCCCACTTTAGAGTGAACTACAAGTACTGTATCTGCCCTAAATATTCAGACCAAACACTTTGAGCCCGCTTCAGTGGCTCAGTCGTATGTGTGTCCCGCTAGTGTTCAGGAGGTCATGCATTTGATCCCCTCCAGGTCGGGCAACATTCTTTCATGGAGATTGATCGTGAAATATTTTCTATGATGATTCTTTCCCATTGACTTATTTAAGAAGGGCAGTTGTCAGTTCTGGCAAAAGACTGTGCAAGAGTACTGGTGAATCACTCAGAGGACTAAGCTATCCAGGAAAAGTGGTTAGGTAAACTGACCTGCTTGACATGACCTTAATAGTGTTAAACTCCAACCCAACCCAAACAGTTTGATCAGGGTCTGCCCTGTTTGGCATTTTAGTCAACATGTTTTGGACACATCACCAGACTTTCAGTTCAAATTTTAGGATAAGCCTGTTGAGGTATTTTGTTGTCCAAATATTTTTGATGACTGTGGTAACAGTTTTCTGATGTAAATCGCAAAGATTAAAGCCAGTTATCTCAACTGTATAATCACCATTTATAATGAGTCTACACTGTTTGACATTCGTCAGGCAGTTTTTGTACAAATTTTAGGACAGGTATGGTAAGGAGTCATTGTGTCCCAATATTTAGGGTAAGTTCAGTATTTAATGCTGGGTAAAAATTTCAGCAGACAGCATTTTGAAATATTTTTCTTATTTTTCCTGGAAGACAGGTTTTTACATTTCATTCAAATTGTCCCCAATAGAGACAATTTGCATGGAATGTCAAATCCTGTTTTCTGGGAAAAATAAGAAAATGTCATCAGTTTGTCATCTGCTGAATTGGCCAAGAGAGTAGTAAAGGTTAATGTTAAAATCTAATACAAGACATGTCTTGAGAAAAAAGGTCTTAGAGAGGACCTAAATCCATAGGTATAACTGTAAGTCTGACCTGACCATTACGAAAACACGCCTATACAAATACATTGTAAATTTTACCGCGGAAAATACGAAAATATTAAGATGAAAAATTGTGATATTTTTCTTATTTTTGCTCAAAATATAGATTGTGGGTACTCGTTAGAAATGCCTCAGCAAGGCGGTTCTAATGAGTCTATGTTTTCAACTAGAAATAAGAAAAATAATGTATACCCCTGTAAACCCCAGTTTTACTATATAAAAGTGGGGTTCAAGGGGGTCAGAATTATATAGGCGTGTTTTCGTGATGCATTTGCTGTTCTGTTATAGAATCATTGTTGGATACCAAATTAAAGCTCCAGATAAGGCATTTTTTAAGAGAAAAATATTGATATTCTTCTTATTTTTCCACAAATACTTATGTTGTAGATCCCATTAGAAGCGCCTCAGTGAGGCGCTTCTAATGAGTACCAACAACATACGTTTTCATGAAGAAATAAGAAAAATATTATGTGGATACCCCCTCTTATCTGGAGCTATGACATATAAAATTATACTCTAAACATTCAGATATCTTAAGTCCTTTCCATACTTGTCCTGCAGCATCTGATCTGGGTCTACATTGTTGCTCAGGCATCTAGCTTTTTACATACTTAGGGTAAATATTACAAACTGAGAAACAACAAAGATCCTGATCAGACTGGACACACTGTTCTTGGCCTCTAATAATACTTTGATATGCCCAAAAGACTACTTTTTCACATTTTTCCATGTATCATTGTAATTTTAGGTCAGCAAGGACAGTTAAAGCCACTTTTGGTATGCAGAGTACAGTTGCCGTGTATAATAATCGTGTGTTTGGAGGCTGGGACTATGCAATATCTAACCATAAAGCTGCCCATGTAAAGAGAGCTAATCTATACAGAGAGTTTAAGGTTTGTATTGTATCGCTTTCACCCCTGTGTTTGTAAAATGGACTTTTGAATTTTGATATGTCCATTGTAGCAAAATAAGTCTGTCGGTAAAAAGCTAAAACTAAATGGATCTGTAATATTTGCATATATGTCTATAGATATGAAAGAGTTATTGTGTGTAATTTTGAACAGTCACATTTATGTACTTGTTTCTTTTCAAGAATTGTTTGAAATTTGTGAAAACACACATATTCTAATATAAAAAAAACAGACCTAAAAGATTGTCTTAGGAAAGAAAAGAACACACAAAAGAACAAAAGTCGGAGACTTAGTTGCATTGTAGCCATTTGAAGAATGGTGTAAAGGGCATATAGTGTAACCTCTGTCCATCTGTCAGCCCATACGTCTCTGTCTGCGTCCAAGATGGCATTAGCAATTTGCGTTTAAGTTTTTCAGGCAGGGATATCTGTGTCCTTTGGACACATTTCTAGTTAATAACTTAATGCAGCTTTGTAAAATAATCAACATTGATCATAAATATTATGATAATCCTTCTACTTAATCACAAATATGATATGTTTTTTTTTTGTTTTGTTTTTTTGAACCTATAGCCTGTTCAGCTGTAATTTTATGATAATTGTATTTCAGAAAACAAACAAAATATTGTAAGTTCTTACATGCATATGCGTGTGCCTATTAGAAACATTTTGAATGATTTTCTTTGATTAACCCTTTCACCTCTGAGTTTCTGAAATGAACTATTCTGTCCCTTAATTTGGACAAGTCTTTTGATGACAATAGGGGTTTTAGTCTAAAATCAAAAATAATTTGGCAAACAGTGTAGATCCTGATGAGCTATCTCATCTTGAGCTACACTGTTTGCACAGGTACCTGTTATGATCTGCAGGAATGAAAGGGTTAAAATTATGTTAGTAATAGGACTTTTGCTACATATATCAACTTAAACTCTCTTTTTTATTTTGAGTGTTTGTTAAATTTTGAGACATGTGCCAAAAATTCCTCTTGATTGGTCACATATGGATTTCAGAACAACCTGTTTAATTCAAATAATTTTTACTATAGGACAAAATAAAAATATTTGATCTTTTAAAAACCAATAACTAGAATAAAACTTTTTGTGCATAAGTAGTTAGGACAAATGGTTTTGCATTCAATCATGCTAAAAGCTTGCTAATTTACCTTCTGTGTAAAGTGCCAGGCAAAAAACGACTTTCTGAAAGATGTCAAAAAGAAAGTAGTTTGATTTCCGTCTGTACTATAGCGATCGAACATGGTTTTTCGTGCATTAACATTCGCCAGGTCCCGAGGGAGATGTTGAAAACCGAGGCTGGAGGCCATGGTTTTCAACACCTCCCTAGGGACCTGGCAAATATTACTGCATTGAAAAACCATGTTCGATTGCTGTTATTGCATAAAAACTGAAAACATTTGCTACATTTCGCGTTATTTCTTACACTATTTTGTTTTGCCTTTTCACCGATATCTCGCAAACGCAATTTACACGGATTATGCTTGTTCTAGGGCCGGGCAGTACACATCTTGTAACAGCAGCAAATCTGTGGCACGGTCATATTGAAAGTTGTGTAGCCGTGCATTAACAGCACGTGAATTGCCTTGTTAATACATGGCTTTTCGCCGGTTAATGCACAACTGTTAATAATGTGCGACACAGCTTTTTATGCAATAATGTTGGCTAATACATGTCTGTCATAAATATTAATGCTAAAAACAGTGACCTATTTAATTGCAGGACAGTTTGGCTGAAGATTTACGTAAAATAAAGAGAAAGAATAGATCAGCCAATGAGCAGGCAACTCTATATCTGACTCGTATTATGGTGAACTGTATTGTCATTTTGGTGCTAGGTGGTGCTTTGTTCCTTGTATATTTCACTTCAGATAAACTGTTAGAGGTAAGTCAGAAGGCCTTCTCTTCTCATAGCTCCAGATAAGAGGATTATCCTGATTAGTATTTTTCTTATTTCTCCATGAAAAATTAGTTGTGGGTACTCATTAGAAGCACCTCAGTGAGAAGCTTCTAATGAGTGCCAACAGCATGTGTTTTTATGAGAAATAACAAAAGTGTCAGTATCTTTATGCTTAGCTATGTCTTGTTCCACCAACATTTCGTGTTGTCAAACTACATAGATTTGTATGCTAGCCTATACTATGATTGTAATTATAAGGAATAATGGCATTTATGTTTTGTTTGTTAGACATTCATTGAAAATAGGTTGGAAATTAATATAAGAATGAATTTCTTTTTTGTGCATTTTATCAATGCTTAACTCTTCACTGCCACAGGTGATAATAATAGGTTTTTGCAAACAGCATAGATCCAGATGAGATGGCTCAATGAGCCGTCTCATCTGGATCTGCGCTTTTGACATTCAGTCTTTCAGTTTTACATATGAACGTCTTTCTAAACGATAGTTTGTTAAAATAAAAAAGCAGAAGACAAATGTCATCTGAAATTTGGCACCGAAAGAGTTAAATGCCAGCAATTCACTCACAAACAGAATAAAGTGCAAGGGGCTTTCTATTAGTTTATAAGTGATTCCCCAGCATTAACACATTGATAAAATACACAAAAGTAAAATGTATTGCTTATTATTCCATTTAGATAATATACAACATCAAAGATATGGTTAAATTAGGTCAATTTAGAAATTTGGGCAAAGAAAATAGTTCCAGGATTCTTGCTCATAGAATTTATTGAAGTATAAATCCCATTTTAAAATCGCTTTGGCCAGTCAAATTGGGCTAAATGATTGTATGCCTGTTGAGTTGGAATAATTTTTAAATAAAAAAAGAAAAAAAAAAAAAAAAGAAGCAGCATCTGAAAATAAAATTCATCATGTTAAGCTACATGTATGTCTGCAACAGCCTCCATTCTCTTGAAAATATTGGCCTCCTTTATTATTACTTGTATATTAGAGTAAATAACCGCCATAACAGCCATATACCATACAAGCATGCAATATGGAAATTTTGTGCTATTGTACTTTATTGGGTTATATACTATATATGTATAAAGGTCTTTTAGCTCCAGATAAGACGGGGTATTAGATAAACATTTTTTCTTATTTACCATTTATTCTAAGTATTGGGACACCTTATCTGCTGACCATACTTGTCCTAAAATTTGAAATAGTCCATTGTACTACCTCTTGATGTGTCTAAAATATTGCTGTATATATGGCAAACAGTGTAGACCCTGATCAGATGCCGCTGATCTGGGTCTACACTATTTGCAAGGGCCTATCTGTCCCAATACTTAGGGTTATTACAGTATGTACAAAAACGTGTTGTGGGTTCTCATTAGAATATGTGGGTACTCATTAGAATTATGAGCCTCAGTGAGGCTTGTAATTCTTGAAGCCATGGTGCAGCATATACAAAAGCCATTTAATTACAAAACTTTTCTGCAGCATATGTAAGTTGCAACTCCAGAAAACATACCTTCAGACATGTGTGCCCAGGGAGGATTTGGATCAGCCTGTAGGCTTGTGCAGTCTGAACAGAATCTTCACTGAGCACATTTCGGATAGCCTAAGATGCAAGGTTTCTTCATGCGGACAACAAAGGCTGCAATCAGAATGCACCGGTGTGCAGGCTGATTTGAGTCAAACAGTTTGGATCCAGATCAGGCTCAACATTTCGTCGGGCCTGATTTGGGTCCAAACTGTTTGCAAAGGTTATCAGCAGACGACAAAAGTTGCCACTCGCCGAGAAAGAGTTAAAAATTGAACAGCTCATGCCCTAATCAGACTGTCCATATATGCAATCTGTCATAGATCAATCTTTGCAGGATACTCTTTGGATAGCCAAGGATCCATTTTTTTTTTTTTTTTTTTTTTTATTATTTTTTTTTTCAAGTGGACAGTGGAGTCACTGATCTTTGTTGTTACTGGTTATGCAAGTTCAAAGGTATATTATCTAGAGAACTTGTTAAGGAGTATTTGATGATAATTCTGGGATAATTTTCTCAGTTTCATCAGAAAAACATATGTTGTTGGTACTCATTAGAAGTGCCTTCAAATGAGTACCGAGGTGCTTATAATGAGTACCCACAACAAATGATTTTATGGAGAAATAATAAAAATTACCACCAAATACTCCTTAACTAGTCTTCTGAAATTTATCTCATTTTGCAGCTTATTCTGTGTCTTTTCAGTTACAAAAGGAAGAGTTGAATGAGATTGTTGCCTTGATTGTACAATACCTGCCTTACCTCACTATCACAATATTAAACTTCCTTATACCAATTGTCTTCCAAAAGATTGTATTACTTGAAGATTATCCCCACCATGTGGCTTTGACTATCACTTTAGCCAGGTAAATAAATACTCAGACACCTTAACCCATGGAAGACTGAAGACCCCTAAATGGGTAACTGGCAAACAGTGCAGACCCAGATCAGACACCGCAGAATGTGGCGCATCTGATCAGGGTCTCCACTGTTTGAAAAATAGTTCAACCATTTTTCTTTAGGAATATCTACATCATATAGCCTGACATACCTAAAATTGAAAATGGACCCTTCCAATATATTGTGTGGGAGACTTTATTCAGTCTTTAATAGGTTAACTTCTTACCATACTTATCCTAAAATCAAAATATATAAAGGTTGTCCTTTTAAATTAAACCAATTAAAAGAAGAAAATCAGAGTCTCAGTTATATTGAGACTCCTCATATGACAGCACAAGCTGAAGTGGGACTCAATTTTCCAAGATATTAGGGCTCAGTGGTTCCAAGGAAAATAAGTCTTTTGTACCACTTGCTGATCTATCTAAAATCTGCTGGATGAGTGGCAAACAGTGTAGACCCTGATCAGATGCAGTGTTCTGCAGTGTCTGATTTGGGCCTACACTGTTTGCTCAGGCCTGTATGTCTGAATAGTTAGTGCAAATATAGTGTGTATTATTATTCTTGTGATGCAAGAACATAACCGGTCACTTCCTGAGTGAAATATACATTGATTGTGAAAATGTTATTAAATTATCTTGCAAATTCATTGTAATTAAGCTTTTATTCATAATAGGGAAAAAGACTTTACATTATGTATAATTAAGGGTACTTCATGCTGTAAATGCAACCTAGGGCGTATCTGTAAAGAAAGTTAGTGCTGTCGAATTTTGTAAAATGGGCCATGACAAATGAAAGACACATATGAAAAGCAGTGACTCATATCTGGCCATACATTACAGTAATGTAGACTGATCAGGACCCTCATTCTCTATTTACAGAGTTATTACAGGGATGGGAAACTTCAGGATTAATCCTGATTTCAGGATTGAGTGCTTCATTTTAAGCATGAAATTCCACTTTCACATCCATTTGTGTCAAAAGTAGTTATTTGGGTTAATATATGAGGGAGTATCCACATTATAATTTTCTTATTTCTCAATAAAAATATATATTGCGGGTACTCAATAGAAGTGCCTCCTCAAGGCACTTCTAATGAGTACCCACAAAATATGATTTTATTGAGAATTACGAAAAAAGTTTTAGTAGTTTTTGGACTGAATTTTTAGATTTCAGGATTGATTATTAACAACTATTCTCACCCCTGTAATTAAGAGGAATGGATACTTTTTCTTGCAAAGCAACTACGTCATAACTGTTTTGCTTCCCATCTGAAGAGTGGTCTACTCTAAAAGGAATAAAGTCACCCACCCCCTACCCCACCAGGTACAAATTAATTGCTTTTAGAATTGACCTATTTCAGAAAGTTTGGTCTGCATGAGGGCAAACAGGAGATCATAAAAGTTGTTTCCTTTTCAAAAATTGCAGAAAATCTGCCAAGTTTGTGTATCAATTCCCCTTAACCCTTGTCATGCTGAATAAGTTAAGAGGCCACACCCACTTCTTATTTTCAGCCAACCAGAATCCTTGATCCAGATAATTGATATAAATTCAGATACTAAATGGCAAACAGTACAGATTCAGATCAGTTGGCTTCTTCAGAAGCCAACTGATCTGGATCTACACTGTTTGCAAAGGCAGGGTATATCCAGGTTCAGCAGGACAAGGGTTAAGTACCGGTATATCAGGATGTTTTGGTAAACAGCAAAGGTACTGATCAGATTGGTGCATGCATAGGCTGATCTGGTTGTTAACTTTCAAGTAGTTGAAGGATTTGTTTCTGCTTGGCTTGTCCTGTAAGAGCTTAATATATTTCCAGGTCCATATGTTTGCGACTGGCTTCTCTAGCTGTGCTGATTGGCTCCTTGTACAGACTGTTGATCAGTGAGGCCAATCCAGATGCTGGTTTGTGTGGTAACAGACTCTGGTCTGATACATCTTTTACTGCCAGAGGTAGCATAAAGGTAGGCAACTGTTTAACTTTTGTTTGGGCAAATCCTGTGTTGTTTACATATTGATAATTTTAACAGGAGACTGTAAAAAGCAGTCAGTGTAGGGGGTGGTTGGGTGAGGCAAAGGTGTTGTGTATCTTTCCACACTGGGCGTCCAACTGATATTGGCTTACAGTTAGGCAAGGCCTGCTATCCTTGCAGCAGGTAAGGGTAGAGGGCAGGGCTCCGGAAAACCGGAAAATAGCCGGTCTGGACCGAAAATAAGAATTCTGGACTGGTTTCAAACACCCCAAAATGCTAATAATTCGGTCCAACAGGTTTGTGCCTTGAACCCCATTTTTTTCCCAACCAACCAATTTTCAGGAATCAATGGTGTCTAAAGAATCACAAATGGTCAAGTCTTCCCCAACTGACAACGTCCACGCACCTTTTAAATGCGATATTATGGTAGTTAAAAGTCTCTAAACGGTCATTTGACATGTATATTGGAGAGACAGGTGAATAATGTCAACCTACCGCAGCACAAATTAATTACATCATTATCCAAACATTGTCAAAAAATCAACACTTCACTGTCCTTTGTGTGGTAAACAAGTGATTAACCCGAATCATCAGTAATGGTAGTCGGATAATCTGTTTGTGTGACACGTGTGAATACACCGAGACTGCAAAACATCAGGTGCAGTCGGCGTGTCCAAAAGATCAAAGGTCGCTTTAACTGAGAGTGATAAAAGAATGCACCACTTGAACGCACCCGTTTTCTTCCTCTTCTTTTTTGTTTTTGATCAACACAGTTTGTCGGTCCCAGATTTGATAAATTAATTCCCAAACCATGTACGTCCTGATCAGATGTCGCATACAACGGCGTCTGATCTGGGTCTTATTGTTTGCTTTTTTTTTTTTTTGTTGACGGCCGTACCACGCAAGTATAATTCAAGGTAGATTTCACGGTAAAAATAAGTAATGCACCACTTGTTCTAGACAAGATTGGTCAGTGCTTAAAATTTAAGCAGTCTGGTCAGATCTTGCAAAACTGCCCTTGGCGCAGGCCTTTTTTTATTAGACCTAATTAGGTCCATGAAAGTCGTTTCGTTCTGTCTCTCCTGTTTCCCGCCGTCTTCACGCTTACACAAGACGGGAATCAGTTGTTTATAAATAGTTATCTGTGAAAACCTGTGGAGGTGGAAATAACAACAAAATCGTCCCTTTTTATGCCCCCAACTTCAAAGAAGTTGGAGGGGCATATTGCTTCTGGGTTGTTTGTCCGTCTGTCCGTCTGTCGCGCTTCTTGATGCATAGCATAACTTTAGAACCATGAATGCTACTGTTTTGAAATTTCTTATATGGATTCCTCATGTAAAAATAGCTGACACGTATTTTTTTTTATCTTGACAGGATTATGCCCCTTTTCTGAGTTATGGCCCTTTGAAAAAATACGGATGCAATCTTGTCAGCAAAATATCTTGAAAACTATTGAAGCTAGAGCCTTGAAACTTGAAGAATAGACTGGTAGTGATGAGTAGACAACCTGATTAACTTTTGAAGAAATTTTGAAAAATACTTCTTGAGTTATGGCCCTTTGTAATTTTGGGCATTTATACCTTGTCAGCAAAATATCTCAAAAACTGTTTGAGCTAGAGCCTTGAAACTTAGTAAGTGGGTTTGTAGTGATGAGTAGATGACCTGATTAACTCTTGAAGAAATTCTGAAAAATACTTCATGAGTTATGGACCTTTGAATTTTTGGGGATTTTTACCTTGTCAGCAAAATATCTCAAAAACCGTTGGAGCTAGAGGCTTGAAACTTGATGAATGGATTGGTAGTGATGAGTAGACAACCTGATTAACTTTTGAAGAAATTTTGAAATATGCTTCTTGAGTTATGCCCCTTTGTAATTTTGGGCATTTTTACCTTGTCAGCAAAATATCTCAAAAACTGTTAGAGCTAGAGCCTTGAAACTTAGTAAATGGATTTGTAGTGATGAGTAGATGACCTGATTAACTATTGAAGAAATTCTGAAAAATACTTCATGAGTTATGGCCTTTTGTAATTTTGGGCATTTTTACCTTGTCAGCAAAAAATTTAAAAAACTATTGAAGCTATATCCTTGAAGCTTGATGAATAGAATGGTAGTGATGAGTAGACAACCTGATTAACTTTTGAAGAAATTTTGAAAAAATACTTCTTGAGTTATGCCCCTTTGTAATTTTGGGCATTATTACCTTGTCAGCAAAATATCTAAAAACTTATTAGAGCTAGAGCCTTGAAACTTAATAAATGGATTTATAGTTATGAGTAGATGACCTGATTAACTTTTGAAGAAATTTTGAAAAATACTTCTTGAGTTATGCCCCTTTGTAATTTTGGGCATTTTTACCTTGTCAGCAAAATATCTAAAAACTTATTAGAGCTAGAGCCTTGAAACTTAATAAATGGATTTATAGTGATGAGTAGATGACCTGATTAACTTTTGAGGAAATTCTGAAAAATACTTCATGAGTTATGGCCCTTTGTAATTTTGGGCATTTTTACCTTGTCAGCAAAATATCTAAAAAACCGTTGGAGCTAGAGCCTTGAAACTTGATGAATAGACTAGTAGTGATGAGTAGACAACCTGATTAACTTTTGAATAAATTTTGAAAAATACTTATTGAGTTACGGCCCTTTGTAATTTTTGACATTTTTATTTTGTCAGCAAAATATCTCAAAAACTGATAGAGCTAGAGACTTGAAACTTGGTGAATTGATTGGTAATGATGTGTAGATGACCTGATTATCTTTTGTGTAAATTCTGAAAAATATTTCATAAGTAATGGCCTTTTGTAAATTTGGGCATGTTTCCCTTGTCAGCAAAATATCTAAAAACTGTTGAAGCTGGAGCCTTGAAACTTGATGAACAGATTGGTAGCGATGAGTAGATGACCTGATTATGCCCCCAGTTTTGAATGAAATTGATGGGGCATATTATTTTGCCTTCGTTTGTCTGTCTGTCCATTTGTCCGTTCGTCAAGCTTTTTTTGTGCATGCCATATCTTAAGAACCCTGCATGCTAGGGTTTTGAAATTTTATATTTGGGTTCCCAATGAAAAAATAGCTGACCCGTATTTTTTACCTTGTCCAGCATGTTTGTTCAGAGTTATGCCCCTTTGAAAAAAATCAGAATTAAATCTTGTGAGCAAGATATCTTGAAAAGTATTTAAGCTGGGTTCTTGAAATTCAATATAGTGAGTGGGAATGATGTGTAAATTACCTGATTATATTTTGAGAGAATTCTGTGAAAATATTGATAAAGTTATGGCCCTTTGCGGTTCTGCAGATTTTGACCTTGTCAGCAAGATGTCTCCAAAAGTACTTAAGCTAGGGTCTTGAAATATGATATGCTGATTGAGGATGATGTGGAGATTACCTGATTTGTTTTTTTAGGGAATTCCTTGAAAAATCGACATAGTTATTGCCCTTTGTACTTCTGGGCATTTTGACCTTGTCAGCAAGATATCTCAAAAAGTATTTAAGCCAGAGCCATTATATTTGGTATACTGATTGGGATTGAGGAGGAAATCACCTGATTAAATTTTGAACCAATCAAATGAAATGTTGGGAGTTATGGCCCTTCGCAATTTCTGGCCATTTAATGTTGTTGCTTTATTGTGTATAGCATAAGTTTAGAACCATGTATGCTAATGTTTTGAAATTTCATATTTTGATTCCTCATGAAAAAATAGGTGACCCTATTTTTTTCTTACCCCAATTATCTCCTATTTTAGAGTTATTTCCCTTTGATAAAATAACATTGAAATCTCATATATTTGTACTGTTGTTACCATCATGGGCAAGCAGTGTTGGAGTCAAGCAGTGTTAGAGTCAGGCAGTTGGGGGCATAGTGTTTTACAAACACCAGCTCTAGTTTTTTTTCTTTCTTTCTTTTTACATACCTGACTGTATTTATTGATGGTGCCAGCTTTGATCATGCTCATTATACCCGGACTTCCGTCATATAACAGAGTTGAGGTGTATTATTTAAAAGGAGTTAAAGGACTGCCAATCATCATTAGTTTTCATGACAGGTGATTATATTTTTCTTTGGAAATGGGCTCATTGATGACGTCATCATCATTGGCTGGACCGATTCAGATTTCAGAATTTCCAGAGCCCTGGTAGAGGGGGAATGCTTTTATTTCTTCACTTTCATTCATTTTCCTCTTTCTCCCCTGTCCCTCTCTTTCCTCCCCTCTACTATCTCCCTGGTCTTCCTTTCTCTTGGAGATGACACAAAATGACCTAAAAGGGTTGACATGTCATTAAACCCCAACACAATCAACAATCAAAGCAGTCAGTGTAAACGCAAATTCTTCGGCACAGACTGGTCTGTTTGTTATTTGTATTTTTAATAACCTTAATTAAGCCATAGGTTACTTACTTGCTTTCGATGGTAGAGGGTACTTTTAGAGTTTTTACATTTGTTTTGTCGCAGGTAAGATTTACAAGCAAGGTTGTTGAATATGGTATTTCCCTGCATATTACATGCATCAGTGTATACCATGCACTTCTGAACTTAATCTATAACGCACCGAAAAGTACTGTGTGTTATACATAGGAACTTTATTGATTGCAATTGTCAATTTCACTACAAAAACAATCTGAGCTGGAAAGGAAATTAACAACTGTTTTCCAAAGCCAAATCCATGATAAAAATATCGACCGATCAAATGTTGGTGAAAATTAAGATGGTGGTGCTGATGAACTGTCAATAAAATGGAATGCAAACTCATTAAATGCCATCTAACTGCATTGTTAAAAGCTTCAAATTGTCTGTAAACATTGGTGATAATGTGCATTTCCATCATCTGCAGAGAACAAATGAAAAAAATTGTAAGCAGTGGCTAATTCAAACATTTTCGGAGTAAAAATAGTGTGTGTAATGTGCAAGTAAATACGTGTAATTTCTAGCAACATTTGAAATACTGATTGCTTAATCAAGCATAAAATTTAATGGTGTCCACACTTGATTGAAGTAAGTAGTAAAATAAAAAAAAAAATGCTGCAAAAATTGGATGTCAGTTTTTTCATAATTGCTTGAAGTGCCAATCAGAAAAACAGTTAAGAACAGCTAACAGGCACATGCACACACACACACACACACACACACACACACACATACACTGCATTTGAAACTGGAAATTGTTTAGCTACATGTTTTCTTATGTTTACAATTTTTAACAAGGATAAGTTTGTTGATTGTAAGATTCTGCGATGTTGACATTATTATAATTTTCGTGTATCATCACCTGCATCACGAAAACGTGCCTGTATAATGTTGACCCCCTTAAACCCCTCTTTTATATAGTAAAACTGGGGTTTACAGGGGTATACATTATTAGCTCGCCGGGACTATGTCCCTGGAGAGCTTATGTTGTCACCCAGGCATTGGCGTCGGCATCTGTCGGCATCCGCGTCCGCATCGGCGTCCGCGTTAGCACAATGTTTAAGTTTTCAAATGTGTGCATACTTTGTCATTTGAACCCATGTTTGAGTTCTGCGTTTAAGTTTTGAAAAGTGTTTGTAACTGCTGAAGTATTCAAGATACCGCTTTAATATTTGGCCCACACCAACATTAGGGTAAGACCTTTCAATAGCACAGACTTTTCCTCAGTTTGACCTTCTGCCAAGGTCAAGGTCAGGTTATACTTTGTCATTTAAACCCATGTTTGAGTTTTGTGTTTAAGTTTTGAAAAGTGTTTGTAACTGCTAAAGTATTCAAGATGCTGCTTTAATGTTTGGCCTACACCTACCTTAGGAAAAGACCTTTCAATAGTACACACCCCTTCCTCAGTTTGACCTTCTGCCTAGGTCAAGATCAGGTCATACTTTGTCATTTATACCTGTGTTTAGGTTTTGAAAAGTGTACATGGCTGCTGAAGTATGTAAGATATAGCTTTCATGTTTCATCCACACCAGCCTAACGGGAGATGTTTCAATGGCATATACCCCATCCCTCAGTTTGACATTCTTCCGACATCAAAGTCAGGTCATACTCTGTCATTTAATCTTTAATATTTAAAGATTGTTTTCTTATCGGATCAGCCCTTTCCGGCGAGCTGCGTTGTCTTCTGACAAATCTTGTTTTTCATAAATCTGCTCAAAAACATAGATTGTGGGTACTCGTTAACGAATACCCACATCTATGTTTTGAGCAGAAATATGAAAAATATCAGTGTGTTTATCTGAAAATTTTCAGTTTTTGGTGATAAAATTTTCAGTATATTTGAATAGGCTTGTTTTTGTAATGGTGAGATGAAAAAATATACCTTCAGACATGTGAGCCCAGTGAAGATGGATCAGCCTGCAAATCCATTTGTTCTGATAATCAAGTGGCTCCTTCAAGTGGACAGCAAAGACTCTGATCAGACTGTGTAGTCTGATCTGAGTCTTTTTTGGACACTCATGTCAAAAGATACTTTATCTCTAATGTGTGATTTCTATAATAGCTGATAATGATCATCTTTCTATATTCTAGTGTTGGGAGAGTTATGTTGGTCAACAGATCTATAAGCTGGTCTTACTGGATCTGATTGTAGAAACTTCCATTATTATCTTCATACAGTTTCCTAGAAGGTAAGTCAGCTTATTTGATACCCTGTACCAGGGCTCCATATAAGAGGAAGTAAAGGGTATTTCAGTATTGATTTTAAGAAAATCAGCATTGAAACTGAAGCTGAGGGGTAAAAATACCCAAAGAAATTCTGTACTTCAGCATTGAAATCAGATTTAGATGGTAACTATTTTCAGTGAACTTTACATCTTTATAAAGCAATTATCCAGGCATTGTTTCTTTTGAGCAGTACCAGTACACTATAATGATCAAACAGGGTTTAACTATTAAATGCCCATGACAAATGCAGCAGATGCAGACAGTTCACATGAAATGTCAAGCCTTATTTTCTCTGAAAAAATAATAATAGAATTTTGTGTACTAAATTTTTTTTTGTTGCTTTAAGAGTTAAGCATTGCAAATGTGCATTTCAGCATTATGCTTTAAAGCAGGGGGTAAAATACTCAATCTACCAAAACCTTATCTAGAGCACTGCCAGTGACCTGTTCTTTAGAGAAGCACCAGTAGTATATAGAGGATATTTACTCTTTTGATGTGAATACCATAAATATTGTGATCGAGTGTAATGAAAACATCAGTATTTTCACGAGTGCGAAGCACGAGTGAAAATTTGAATGTTTTCATTACACGAGATGAAAATTTTTATGGTATCCACTGAAAAAGAGTAAATTTTCTTTTTATTTTATTGTTTACACGCCAATGCGCGTTTCTGACATCATAATTAACGTCACCCAAACAAAACCTGAACGTCATGGCGTCGATGTTCAGTGCTTAACCTGTAAAACGCTGGAGAGACAAAAACAAAAAGTTTTGGCAAATCAAAATAAACTTGATACCAAAATGTTCCTTATATTCTAACTAAGAAAATGCATACCAACACTTGACAGTTTAGTTCAGGAACAAAGAAGTTAGAGGTATTCAAAAATCTGAAGTGGAGGTTACATCCACTTCTGAAACAATGAAGAAAACCGAAGTCGTCCAAAGGGAGCAGTGAAAATATAAATCGTATCAGTCACTAGTGAAATGATACGATATCAATTCACTAGTGATTGATACCACTTTTATTTTCACCAGATATACACTGATTTCACCGCTAACAATAAAATAAAAGACATTTAGTCTTGCCTGTTGATGGCCTGGGTTCACATCCCACTCTGACTGGAAATCTTCTCATGAGTGTATGGTGTTCAGTTGCACAGAGAGTTTTCTAAGGATCCAGAGTGGATTTTGCAGGATGAAGGACAATTTTTTGTTTAATTTATCTAATTTGAATACCATAAAAGGTAACCTCCATTTCTTAAATTCTGCCTCTGTACCTTTATCATGTTTTCACCTCATGATCTTCCCAAAATGACTGAAATAACATTGATAGGACATTAAAATAATGAACCTTCAAAACATGTAAACTTGTACTTTAAAACATCACTTTGTCCTTGTAATACTCGTATTATGAGCCATAATCTGAGAAAATTTACCTTCTCACATGTGCACCCAACAGATGCAAATCAGCCTGTGCATCCTCATTGTCTGATCAGAGTCTTTGTTGTCTGCATGAAGAAACTTTGCATCCTTGGCTATCCAAAATGCACCCAGTCAGGATTCTAATCAGAGTGTGTGAATGCACAGGCTGATCTGAATCTTCCCTGGGGGCACGTTTCCAAAGGTATGTTTTCTGACGTTGTGGCTGTTTTAAAGATTTCTTTTGTATCATTTCTGTCTGTTCTATTCTAAAAGAGACAAGCAATGGGATTTGAGTGGCAGTATGCAGAAAGGGGTCTTTGCATATATTCAAACTCTTAAGACCCAGATCAAGTTGTGCACTAACATGATGTAATTCAGACCTTTTGTAATTTGCCTGGAATAAACTTTGATAATACATTCATGGAAGGTGTGAAGGCATTGATCAGACTGTGTAGATGGACAGGCTGATCAAAGACCTCTGTATTCCACAAACTCTTTATAACAGTATTGGTGTGATTCAAAGCTAAACAACCATGTTGTATCTAAACTAAAATGCATACATTTCATAGAAAAATGACCATAATGGTCATTTTTTCTATAATATGAACATAGGCAATGCCTATAGGCGAGCTCGCAATGCACTATGTTTTATGCAACATGTGTAAAATAAAAGTAAAAAGGGATTGCCTTTGGGAACAAAAAATACACACAAAATCACGAAAATTGGAAACTCGGTAATACCCAAGCTATATCGTTAAAATTTTGGTACCGGATTCTGGTACCAGATTTTCCCAGTTGGTTGCAGCAAATACAAATAGAGCTGCCACATTGAGAACCCGACAAACTGCAAACAAAATGTTTATTTCTGGTTTGGTTTGACGGCAATGAAATGTATGCTGTACATAGAGCTTGCTCGCGCAGGCCTTTGACCTACTTCGCATGTTGTCGGCCACATGGGGCAGCGAGCTCACTATAATCTATACATTTTTGTCTGGATACAGTGCTTTTTGGGTCCATCCTTAATGTATCATATCTGAAACTATCTTATAATGAATTGTCTTATAAAGAGGTCCCAGTGTTTTTGTATTTTAGAGTGTGTAGATGGACAGGTTGATCTGAGACCTTTGTATGTGTATTTTAACCCTAGTCCTGCTGACCCCGGATATACCCTGCCTTTGCAAACAGTGTAGATCCAGATCAGTTGGCTTCCAGCCAACTGATCTGGATCTGCACTGCCATTAAGTATGTGAATTTATAGCAACAATCTGGATCAAGTAATCTGATTGGCTGAAAGTAAGAAGTGGGCGTGGCATCTTAATTTATTCAGCAGGACAGGGGTTAATATTTGTTAAGGCCTCCTTTTGTGTGAAATGGCTAAACACATTTACCCTAATTGTTTGGACATGTAAAATCATTACCATGCTTGTTCTAAAATTTGAATATAAGTTTTGAAAAAAAAGGATCCTGTTGAAGTGTCCATAGCCTAAGATAAGGTGCTTTTTTTTCAACCAAAAGTTGTTGATATTTTTCTATTTCTTCACAAAATCATATGTTGTGGGTATTCATTAGAAGTGTCTCAGTGAGGTGTTTCCAATGAATATACACAACACATGTTTTTTTTTTTGAGAAATAAACTAATATTTTCCTGACATTCCCTCTTATCTGGAGTTATGTACAATGTCTAAGAATAGCTGAATGAGAGGCATCTGATCTGGGTCTACACCATTTGCTCCGGTCTGTCTGTCTGAATATGTTGTTCCCAAAAGGGTGTAGATGTTGCGGTTAAGTTCTATAGCTAGATAAAAAGAGTGCTTAGAAGATAAATTTGCTCCAAAACATACTGTGAGTGTTCACTGGAATGGCCTTAGTGAGGCTCACCAAAACAATTTTAGTGACCACCCAACATATATAATAAATACCAAAAACTGTCCGAAATTATTGCCTTATCCAGAGCCATGTGTTTTAATGTATTTTAACCCTTGCCTTTCTGAATAAATTAAGATGCCACGCCCACTTTTAATTTCCAGTCAATCAGATTACTTGATCTGGGTTTTTGATAGGAATTCACATATTTAATGACAAACAGTGCAGATCCAGATCAGTTGGCTTCTTCAGAAGCCAACTGATCTGGATCTACACTGTTTGCTAAGACAGGGCATGTCATGTTCAGCAAGAGAAGGTTTAAAAGCACAGATATATGTTTACTCTATAGTAAGCCTTTGTGAGGTTTACAAAGGAAGTTATACTGACTAATTATTCTTTTTTGCAGGTTACTATATAATAGGTATGGTACTACTGTGGCGCTGATAAAGAAGATAGGACCTCAGGAATTTGATCTTCCACAAAATGTCATTGATATTATTTACTCACAGACTCTCTGTTGGTAAGTCTTGCTTGGAAATTCCCCGCAGAACATATGAACCACCATAATGGATGTGTGAATCATACAGACATAAATCAGCATGCATGGTTGCTTAACCTCTACCACTGTCTGGACTAAGACAGCAGACCACAAATTGATGATATTTTTCCCAGAAAAAAGGATTTGACATTAAATGCAAATTGTCTCCATTGGAGACAATTTGCATGAAATGTCAAAACCTGTTTTCAGGAAAAAATAAGAAAAATATTTCAATATGTAGGCTGCTGAAAATTTTACCTGGTGGACTAATCATTAATTAGCTCAAATATACACAATTACTATGTCAGTTTTAAAAGACTAATTATTTGGATCTTTAGATAAGGCTGCTTTTGCAACCAAAAAAAAAAAAAAATAATAATAATAATAATAATAATTTTTTCTTTTTTTTTTCTAAAAAAGTGTTTTGGTACTCACCAAGACACTTCTAATGAGTAGCCACAACACATTTTGTCATGGAGAAATAAGAAATTTGTTTATCTGGATTCTCTTCTGATCTAGAGCTCTGCTTATGTGTATGGAAGGAAGCTGTATTATTAAATAAAAGGTAAGAAAAATACTACAGTTTGAAAGAGAGAACAGTTGTACTTATAAAGATCTTCCATATGAAAATGAATCTTCTCCCTTACTTTAATCAACAGTCTTGTTCCCCAGTACAATATACGAGTATACTGACTAGCTTATCCTATATATGGACTGCATTATGCAGAAACTTCATACAATTTTTACTTTGAGAAAATTGAATTAATTTATTTTAGTTACTAAAGTGATATAGTAATTATTTTCCCTACTTTCTAACCCAAAATATTTTCATTACATATTTTTCAGAGGTTTTTTGTTGGTTTTGTTTTTAACCCTTCTCATGCTGAATAAATTAAGATGCCATGCCCACTTCTAATTTTCAGCCAATCAGATTACTTGATCTGGGATTTTGATAGAAATTCACATATTTAATGACAAACAGTGCAGATCCAGATCAGTTGGCTTCTTTAGAAGCCAACTGATCTGGATCTACACTGTTTGCTAAGACAGGGCATATCGTGTTCAGCAAGAGAAGGGTTAATATTCTTATGAGGTCAACAAACTAAATACCTCTCTGGAAATCTGTCCAGTGTATGGAATGAGATGTAAAGTGATTAATTCAATTTTAGGGCTGATAGGACTTCTCATTTGTAGTATCTAGGGGAGAACACCCTACATCTGATGTCATGTTAGTAATAGCAATTCTCAGGTCTCTTAGATATCTTATCAGCTAATGCCTACTGTCCCAGAAATTGTTTTTGCACAAAAGCATCTGCTATGGGTTCTTCATAGAATTGCTTCAAAAATGTGAATCACATGACATATGCAAAAATAAGATATATTACCCTGCTTACACTAATAATTCAGACAGACAGCCCTGTGCAAGCAATGTAGACCCAGATGAGATGCAACAGAATGGGCATCTGATCGGGATCAACAGTGTTTGCCATGATAAAAGCAATTTACTAAAATAGTAGCATAGTAGCAGTAAAGGTAGTTTCTACATAGCACCCCTTAAAGCAGTAAATGGATCCTTCCAGCTTGCATGATGGGAGAGACACTGAAGATATCCTGCTATGAATGTATTAATGTGATAGCCTATATAAATGGAGGCTTAACCTTAAAAGTGCTTATCACAACTGTAGCAGATGATGTTTTGATATTTTTTTTTATTCATAATAAAAAAAAAAAAAAAAAAAATAAGAATGTTGTCTCCTACCATTTTGCTTAGTGCTTTAAGGTTTAATATAAGAGAGGTATTCAGAAAACTATATTTTTGCACAATTTTGTGTTGTGTGTATTTATTAAAATTGCCTTACTGATGTTTGTAAAAAATATATATATTATAATATATATATATATATATATATATATATATATATATATATATATATATATATATATATATATATATATATATATATATATATATATATATATATATATATATATATATATTATGCCTTACTGATGTTTGTAAAAAATATATATATTATAATATATATATATATATATATATATATATATATATATATATATATATATATATATATATATATATATATATATATATATATATATATATATATATATCACAGTATTTATATGCTTCTATATTTTTTTCAGGATTGGAATGTTCTTTAGCCCATTAATACCATTTATGGCATTTCTCAAATGTATTATATTCTTCTATATTAGAAAGGTAAGACCTTGCTTTAAACACAAGATAATATTCTTCTCTTGATCTTATATAGGAATGAATTTCATTTTTATGGATATTATCAGTATATAAACGTTGGCGAATAACTCACAAACTGAATAAATCCAAAGTTTGTGAGTGATTTGCCAACATTTACACATTAGTAAAATCCACAAAATGAAATTCTTTTCTCATAATTCCAATTCAGTTGTGTTTACATTGAAAATGAGAGTTAAATAGCTTATTTTAGAAACTTACAGAAAATAGTTCCAAGATTTCTGCTCAGCAGATTTTTTGAAGTATAAAAGCCTTTCAAATTTGCCCTTGACCAGTCAAATTGCAGTAAATTAGTTGAGTTGGAATTATGTATGTATGTATAATATAAACTTCACAGGTGTTTTAGCTCATTTAGTCTTGATCTGACTATCCAGAAAGAGCAACTTATGTTTAGAAAGTAGCTGACATTTTACTATTTTTTTCAATATTGTTCCTTGATAATCTTGAACCACAGCATTACAAGCAGTGAGCCAGAGCTTTAGACCATTTGACCACAACTGGGCTCCATAGCACAATTGATAGTGTGTTTGACTGCAGATGTTTAGGTTGCAAGTTTGAATCTCAGCTCTGCCACATAACTTTCATAAAGATTGATCATAAAATTATTTCTATGGTCATTCTCCCCCTCCTGTTGATTCAAGAAGGGCAGTTGTTAGTTACTAGCAAAAGTATGTGCACGAGTAATTGCTAACTGCTTAGAGGACTTATCCTGCCCAGAAAAAAGTGTGAGTAGGTTAACTGACCAGCGCAACATGACCTTAACAGTGTTGAGTAGGCCATAAAATTTCAACAACAAATCAAACCATTTGACCACAAATGCCCCATTTAGTGTAAATTTTATGTGCAATGTTTGTCCTAAATAATGGAACACCTTAACTTCTTGCCATACATGTACTTCTCCCAGTGGCAAACAGTGTATGCCCTGATCAGACACTATGTTATGCAGCATCTGGCTCTACACTGTTTACTCAGGCACCTGTCTGTCTCGATACATAGGGTAGGGTACAAATGGTTAACTTGCAAAAAGTAGAAATTGTTGACCTTTTTTTCTTCAATTTTGTATGAAATGGATGCTTACATTTTGTTTCAATTGACAACTTATATATTAATCAAGCTAAATAGACCTATATTATATCCATATACATATATTCAGTGGAATATAGTTCCAGATAAATAAGATGTGAAGAAGAATATTTTAAATCTTTTACATAAAGCAATTCCATTGAGTCATATAGGTCAGTGTTGTATATATTTTCATGGAGGAATTAAAAAAGATTCCAATACTTTCTGGTAAAAAAAAAAACCCTTGCTGACATTTTTAAGGCTTTTTCTTGGCTCAGTTGTCTTGCCTGATCATTCTCTTTCACTTTTGATTATCATGTGCTTCTTTTTTTTTTCAGTGGACGTTATTGCGGAATTGTGTTCAAGCTGATGAACAGTACAGAACATCCCGGTCTCACTCTCTTTTCATGTATATTCTACTCTTCTCATTTGTATTAGCATGTGTGCCTGTCGGATACATGATTAGCAGGTATGTGAATAACGCTTAGCACTCTGGGTAATATTTTCAGCAGACCACGTATTGAAATATTTTTCTTTGTTTCCCAGAGAAAGTTTGCATGAAATTTCAAATCCTGTTTAATGGAGGCAATATGCATGAAATGTCAAATCATGTTTTGTGGGAAAAATAAGAAAAATATCACCAATTTGTCATCTGTTAAATATGCCCAGAGGGTGGTAAAGGTTAATGATGCTCACTTTGGGAAAAATGCAAGTGTTTTCTGCTTTGTAAGCTGCAAAGAACTAGACATGCATGAATGTCTGTGCAGTTTGCTTCTTAGTCTGGTATTCAGAACATACCACATTCACTCTAAATATTAGGACCCTTTAAATATTCACTGTCTTTTGATTTGCCTAAACAACTGCTTGATAAGTGGCAAACATAGTGTAGACCCTTATCAGACATCACATTCTTGGCAAATGTTATATACCCCTCCTTGTACCTGTCCCCCTCCCCACAACATTTTCAGAAATGAACAAAAGTTTGTCTTTAACAACTGTTGTTTGTTGTTATGTTTTTTTTGTTCATTTATATCAAAGAGAAATATAGCTGAATCACTTATCTAAAACATTGATAACTCAAAGTATCTGCCTATGTGAAAATAAAGCTTTTGGATATTCATTAAAATTACTTTTGTTCTAACCTTTCATCCCAGAGTTTCTGAAATGGACTCTTCCATCTCTGAATTTGGACACATCCATTGTTGCAAATAGGGGTTTCAGTCAAATATCAATTACAAAATGGAAGACAGTGTAGAGCCATCTCATCTGGCTCTGCACTGTTTGCAAAGGTATCTGTACTGGTCTGCAGGGATCAAAGAGTTAAAGCACTTTATCTCCAAGTAAAAATTTCTAGTCCCTTAGAATTTGAGATGATGAAGAGTTATTAACTAGACTTCAGACTGGCTGAGCAACAGTATAAGAGCAAGCCAGAGTCTTTGCTATGTGCTATATGAATCCTTATACCATATTTACAAGTTTATACATACTGGCCCGAGCAAAAGAGCTGACCCATATCAGATGTCAGTCATACATTATGTAGTAGCTAATGATTCTGTTAGCAAACATTGAAGGCGCTGATCAGACTGCACAGATGCCCAGGCTGATCTTGGCCTTCACTGTCTGCATATGCCCAAAAACATGTTTTTGCATGGCTTGGTCCGATTGACAGTGCAGTAGTTATGTGAGGGTATACCATCATACCACGAATATTTGGATGCCATAACTCCTTACAGTACTTCTAAAATTTGTAAGATTATCTGGTGATGTGTCAAACAGTGTACACTCAGATCAAACTGCTCCTATAGGAGCAGTTTGATCTGGATCTACACTATTTGCTCAGCCATAATTGTCAAACTGAAATGGGTAAATACATGCATTGTAGTCAGATCCTCAGATGGTTCTAGGTTCTGTTTTATCTTTCAGTATTGCTCCATCACAGAGTTGTGGTCCATTCCGTGTATATAGTAATGAAGATTATACAATGTTTGAGACATTGTCTATCACAATCACTACATGGCCTATAGTTCTCAAAGATATTGTTATGTTCCTGGGAACTGTCGGCTTTCTTATACCTGTTATCATAATTTTATGGTAAGTTTTGGTCATTGGCCAATTTGTTTTATAGCTCTAGATAAAGTATTATTCTGCAAATAAAAATACATAATGCTGATAGATTTTCTTCAACCATTGTTGTTTTCTTTCTACATAAAAATACCTTTTTTACTTGTGTAATTTAAATAGAGGAGTTAAAAATGGTTTCTTTATGAACTATAATTACTGTAAATATTTAGATGAAATAAATCCTTGCTGTATATATCCTAAACATGAGCAAGAAATATCTGGGCATATGTCTAAATGGCTGTGGCTCACTGTCAGATAGTGTACATTATGCTCAAACTACTTATGGAGCAATTTGCTATGGGTCTTCATTGCTGAGCCATCTCTTTTTGAAAATCTAGTATAATAATAATATTGCTTTGCTGGAGCACAGAATTTATATTTTGAAAGAGTGCCATATAATGTGAAATAATTGTATACTGAAAACAATTATTTAAAATTAACTTCTACTTGATATGAACAGGACCAAGCTGTCTCAAATTAAAATTTAATGTCACATTAAAGCATTATTAAACTATCAAATGCTTACCATAATAACCCTAAGTATTGGGACAGATAAGCCTTTGAAAGCAGTGTACACCCAGATCAGATGCCACAAAATGCAGCATCTGATCAGGTTCTACACTGTTTGCCATACATATAGCAATAGACACATCAAGAAGTAGTAGAATGGACTATTTCAAATGTTAGGACAAGCATGGTAAGTCAATACTTAGGATAAATATGGTAATTACCTTAAATTGTCATTTTTCTATATAATCTATTCATTTTGAAGTTGCTTTAATTACTGTTACTTATGAAACAGATTGCTGTCTTGCACCTCTGTGACAGAGCTGTTAGTATCTTTAGGCAGTACTTTAATTTGTCTGTTGTTTTGGGTAAAATGAAATTCTAACCCAGCAAACCCGTCATTACGACATTGCTACAACATCGTGACATTGCAGGGACATTGTTGCAACATTGTGCATTTGCTGGGTAAGAGAGGCAATGTCTCCATATCTCTACATCTGACTAAATTATGAACTAGGAGATTGAAATCTCTGCTCAGGTGGCAAGCCTTTGCATCTGCAGTCCAAACAGGGTCAGATGGGGACAGTGAAGGTCCATGGTACATTAATGATTAGCACTGTAGGTTAAATTTCAGCAGATGACATTTGAAAAATAAAATAAATTTAAAAATCTTCTTGTTAGAAACCAGAGGAATTATCTCAGTGTAATTTGGCAGAAATGTTTGTTTGGTGATGGGGGATGGTTGGGTGTGGCGAAGGTGTTGTGTATCTTACGTCAGCTGGGCATCCAACTGATATTGGAAGAGTGGGGTGGGGTGGGATCGGTAGGGGGGGGTTGCTTATTTTTGCATGGCTTATCTTTCCCTTTTTATCTATATAATAAACTTTCAAAATCCTCTTGTTACATGTAGAAATTGCTGGACTGATTATTGCTTGTAATAATTTGGCTGTAGTGTTCCTTTGGTGACCCTGTACAAGGATTGTTCAAGCTGTGCTGATTTGTGAAAAAACATGGCTGTCAGGGGGAGGGTCTTATGTTTTCGCTAAAAATAAATAGAGAAAACTTTAAAAATCTTCTTGTAATAAACCTCTAGACTGATATCAATATAATTTGGCAGAAATGGTCCTTTGGTAACCCTGCACTAAGACTGTTCAAGCCGTGGTGATTTGTCCAAAAAAATGTTGCTGCCAGGGGGTGTGGCTTATTTACAGCTTTATATCTCTATATAAAACTTTAAAAATCTTCTTACTGGGAATGGCTCGAATGATTTCTTATAACTTGGCAGTAATGTTCCTTTGGTAACCCTGTATATAAAGAAATCTTTACAAATCTTCATGTCAGAAATCACTAGACTGATTACAATATATGTGGCAGAAATGTTCCTTTGATGACCCTGTACCAATATTGTTCAAGCCATCAGAAAAATGGCGGCCGGGCAGGCCTAAAATTCCCCTACATATCAGTATGAAAAACTTTATATGTCTTCTTTTCAGAAACTCTGGACAGCTTTCAGTATAACTTGGCAGAGTTATTGCTTTGATGGCCTAGCCAGATTGTTCAAGCAATACTGATTCATAAAATTACATGGCCACCAGTGTTGGGGCTTTTCCCTATATACCTGTATTGAAAATGTTAAAAGTTTTCTTGTAAGTCTCCATTGGACAGTTTTAATATAATTTGGCAGAAGTATTCCTTTGGTGCCCCTAGCAAGATTGCCCAAATCAAAAACACATCAAGGCCACATACTTAAATAGATATTGATCATGAAATAATGTCTACAGTCATTCTTTCCTCTTCCACTGAATCAAGAAAGGCAGTTGTCAGTTACTGCCTTGTAACTCAGGTGAGCAATTTAGGGCCTTTTGGCCCTCTTGTTCTTATTTTTTCCAGAAAACAGGTTTTGACATTTCATGCAAATTGTCTCCAAGGGAGACAATTTGCATGAAATGTCAGCACCTGTTTACCGGAAAAAAAGAAAAGAAATTAGTACCGGAATGTCATCTGCTGAAAATTTTACCCAGCATAGTAAGCATTAATGCTCATGAACTTCTGAAAGGAGACTTTACAGATTTTCTTTACTGTTTTAGTAAACCCAAAATTACTGAGATAATCTTGATAGACCATAAGTTATCATCATCATTCTCATCCATTGATTCTCTGTTGTATTGTATTCACTTCTGTTTTCAGTTTACTGATGTATTATTTCTGGTTATTATCCCAAGGCTACAAGAAGCGGGAAGAATTATTAAGGACACAGTTAAAACTGGTCAGTATATTGTCACCATATTTCCATTTTACAAAAAAGCTACAAAGTATCTTGGAGCTCCAGATTGGATATTTTATTGATATTTAACCATTACCACTCTTTGGGCTAATTGAGGAGATGACAAATTGGTAATATATTTCTTGTTTTCCCAGAAAATAGGATTTGGCATTTCATTTGGAGACAATTTGCATGAAATGCCAGAGCCAATATTGTGGGAAAAATAAATATATGTCAAAATGTTGTTTGCTGCAATTTTTACACAGCATGCTAAGCGTTATTATCATGATTTGTCTTTGAAAACATGTTTTGAGTTCTCATTAGAACCATCTTGTGACTCTATTCCAAGACCATTCTAATGGGATTATAGAACATACTTTTATGGAAAGAAAAGAAGATTATTGTTTTAATACTACACCAATATCTGGATCCCTGACATTTGAGCTTGTCCTCAGTACATAAGAGTTGAATATGTTCCACTCTATGTAAACAAAAAAAGTCATTTGTTCCAAAATGTCAATCTTGGTTCTAACAAATTCTCTAAGGAGTATGAAAATATCAGTTGAAATAATATAGTTTGGAAAAAAGACACATTTTCTGCTTTGATTACTTCTTTAACCTTTAATAGTCCCAGAGGAAAATCAGCAAATGACAAATTGATGAGATTTCAGGGTTTGACATTTCATGATATTATCTCCAAAAGATGTGCATGTAACATGCAAAAAAAAAAATCCTGTATTTTTGGGAAACAAGAAAACTGTTTTAAGTGGAATATTGACAGATTTTAAAGGAAGACATCTTGTTTTGAAGTCTTTCCCTTTGGAGTAGACCCCCTTTTTAGAAGGGGTCTAATGTGCCAGAAAACAAGGAGGAAGTCACTCCAAAGGGTTTTGGTGTGCAAGAATACCAACAGAAAGTCACTCAGAAGGGGTTTGATGAGCTGTAAAACAAAAAAAGATGTCACTCAGAGAGGATTTAGTGTGCAGGAAAATGAAGAGGAAGTCACTCAGAAAGGGTTTGGTGAGCAGGAAAACAAAGACAAAGTCACTCAAAAAGGATGTAGTGAGCAAAAAAAAACAAAACAAAAAAAAACAAAAACAGTGGATGTCACTCACACTGGGCAGGAAAACAAAGAAGTCTCTCAGAAGGGGTTTGGTGAGCAGGAAAAGAAAGAGGAAGTCACTGAGAAGGGATTTGGTGAGCAAGAAAACAAAGAGGAAGTCACTCGAGGGGTTTGTGGGCCAGGAAAGCAAAGAGGAAGTCACTCAGAAGGGTTTGGTGAGCAGGAAAACAAAGAGGAAGCAACTCAGAAGAGGTTGTTGAGCAGGAAACAAAGAGGAAGTCAATCAGAAGGGGTTTGTTGGGCAGGAAAATCAAAGAGGAAGTCACTCAGAAGGGGTTTGGAGTGCAGGAAAACAGAGAGGAAGTCGCTCAGAAGAGGTTTGGTGAGCAGGAAAACAAAGACACTTAGAAGGGGTTTGGTGTGCAGGAAAACCAAGAGGAAGTCACTCAGGAGGGATTTGGTGTGCAAGAATACCAAGAGGAAGTCACTCAGAAGGGGTTTGGTGTGTAAGAATACCAAGAGAAAATCACTCGGAAGGGGTTTGGAGTGCAAGAATACCAAGAGGAAGTCATTCAGAAGGGGTTTGGTGTGTAAGAATACCAAGAGGAAGTCACTCGAAAGGGATTTGGTGGGCAAGAAACCAAAAAGGATGTAACTCAGAAGCGGTTTGGTGAACAGGAAAACAAAGAAGTCACTCAGAAGGGGTCTGATGAGCAGTAAAACAAAGGGGAAGTCACTCAGATGGGGTTTGGTGAGCAGTAAAACAAAGAGGATGTCACTCAGAAGGGGTTTAGTGTGAAGGAAAACAAAGAGGAAGTGAATCAAAAGGGGTTTGGCTTGCAGAAAACAAAGAGAAAGTCACTTAGAAAGTGTGCAGTGAGTATAAAAACAAAGAGGATGTCACTCAGAATGGCCTGGAAAACAGAGGAAGTCACTTAGAAAGGGTTTGGAGTGCAGGAAACAAAAGAGAACGTCTGATAGAAGGGGTTTGCTGTGCAAGAATATTTAGAGAAAGTCACTCAGAAGGGGTTTGGCATGCAAGAAAACAAAAAGGAAGTCAGTCAGAAGGGGTTTGGTGTGCAGGAAAACAAAGAAAAAGACACTCAGAAGGGGTTTGGTGTGCAAGAAAACAAAAAGGAAGTCAATCAGAAGGTGTTTGGTGAGCGGGAAAACAAAGAAGGGCTTAGTGAGCAGGAAAACAAACAAGAGGAAGTCACTCAAAAGGGGTTTAGTGAGCAGGAAAACAAAAATAAAGTTAATCAGAAGGGGTTCTGTGTGCAGGAAAACAAAGAAGTCACTCAGAAGGGGTCGGGTGAGCAGGAAAACAAAGAGGAAATCACTCAGAAGGGGTTTAGTTAGCAAGAAGACAAAGAGGATGTCACACAGAATGAGTTTGATGTGCAGAAAAACAAAAAGGAAGTCACTTAGAAAGGGTTTAGTGTGCAAGAAAACAAAAAAAGAAGTCACCCAGAAAAGATGGGCCTGATCAAATGGTGTAGATTTAGATTAGATGTTAGAGAAGGCAGCATGTAATAAGGATATACATGGTTTCCCACTCAGAAGTTTCTAGACACTTCAACAAAATGGACTGCTAGCTGTTTCAATACCAAACCAAATAGATATACCATTTTGACCTTAATTACCCATCATTAAAATGGACTTATTAACCCTTGTTGTGCTGAATAGAATTTGATTCCATACCCACTTCTAATTATCAGCCAATCAGCTGACTTGATCCAGGTTGTTTGTACAAATTCTCATACTTAATGACAAATAGTGCAGATCCAGATCACTTGGCTTCTTCAGAAGCAAACTGATCTAGATCTACACTGTTTGCAAAAAGCAGGGTAAATCTGGGTTCAGCAGGACCAGTGTAAAACTCTTAGGAAACTTGTGGTAAGGACTTATGGTGTTCTAGTATTTGGCATAAATACAATGCATGGTAATTGTTTGTATTTTTATCTTTTTTGCAGGAGGCCCATGATAAACAGTTTCTTTTGGCAAGAGTAAATGAAATTTTAACACAGGCAGATGGATCCTAGAAGACTGAAATCACATTAGATAACAGTTTAGTGTTGCAGTGGATCAAGACAATTGCTGTTTGCATATAGACATTTTTTTCATGGCACAGCTCAAAACAGACATAATTATACCAAAAACTTGTACACATTGCAGGATGTGAAATTTGTAGTAGGTTTGAGATTGTATTTATTTTCACAGGGAAACAAAAGTGTGATTTTACAATTTAAGGTATGTTTATAGGTGCTCATGTTTTTATTTTTTCCTTCAGTAAATACAGTATGTATAAAATAACATGTTTGTGGAGGTTTGAATTGCAACATGAAAAAATGTACAGTTTATAGTGGACAAAATTATTTGCCACCTTGTGATATTGCCATTCAAGTAAACCCATTTCTACATTTTCTTAAAGAATACTGCAGATTTCCTCATAGAAGTAAATTTTACAAACTATACGCAAAATTAAAGCAAAAAAGACAAATGCAATAAATGAATTTGATGAGTTTTGACGTTTTAGTAATGGAGCTGTCACTCTTTAAAGTGGGCATAAATTCTCAAAAGATCTGCATTGCTGTTAATGGTGCTGCTGCCAAAAGATGGATATTAATATTTTACTTTGATTTCATAACAGTGCTGCATAACAAGTTAAATATTTACAGACCTCTTGAAATTATTTTATTGCTTTTACCAGTTTGCATACTTTTGGCATAACCAAAGGTACAGATTCTCATGCTGCAGCTCACTTAACCCTTAAAGCACTGAACAGATTTGTAGCAGACAACATGCTAAAACTGATCTTGTTATTTTATCAGAGAAAATAAGACTGTTCATGTGATACACGAAATGTCAAGCCTTATTTTCTCTGAAAAAACAATCAGAGTGCTGTGATTAATGCTTTAACCCTTGTCATGCTGAATAAATTAAGGTGCTCCGCCCACTTCTAATTTTCAGCCAATCAGATTACTTGATCCAGGTTGTTGATACAAATTCACATACTGAACGGCAAACAGTGCAGATTCAGATCAGTTGGCTTCTTCAGAAGCCAACTGATCTGGATCTTCACTGTTTGCAAAGGCAGGGCATATCCGGGTTCAGCAGGACAAGGGTTAAGGGTTAATTTCACAAATTGATGGTAATTATACAAAAATTATGAACTGGACCAGTTATACAGATATAGGACAATGCAACATTCAAATGCAAAAGACATTGGTCAAAGGAAGTTAAGCCCACTAAATACATATATTGGCTTACAGATGTTATCTTAGCTCCAGATAAGAGGGAGTATACAATAGAATTATATTTTTTTTATTTCTCCATGAAAAAATATGGGTACTCATTAGAAGTGCCTCAGTGAGGCACTTCTAATGAGTACCCACAACATACGTTTTATTATGGAAAAATATCAGTAATTTTGGTGAAAAAAAAGTGCCTTATCTGGAGCTGTGTAATTCAATATTGACTCCATCATTCTTATAAATTTTCTATAATATACAGATTTGCACCTGCGACTTAAGGAAAAAGGGATACACCTCAAAGGGAAATAACTCAGACATGAAACATTTGCCTCCCTTCTAAATGGAGGCTAGTCTTTAAAAAAAGAATTTACTCCCTCTGGGAACAGATTCTTTCCTCTAAGAGAGTCCCCATTTTTGGGCTGTTTCAAATACTAGGGAGCAACTTCCCGTCTACAAAAGGCGTGTCCCTTTTTGAAATGGTGGCAAAATATTGTTGTGTCCTTTCACCGTAAGCTTGCTGCAGATATGAAGTGATATTTGGCTAACCTTTCTAAAAAGTAATTCCTGATATTCCATTTAATTCTTAAAGCACTAAGCAAGATTGTAGCAGATAACATTCTTATTTATTTTTATTTTTTTTTTGGAGGGGGATGGGGGAGGGAAGGGGGAATAGGATGGCATTTCATGTGAATCACCTGCTAGGCAGATGTTTCACATGAAATATCAAGCCTTATTTGCTATGAAAAATAAGCAAAAAATCAAAATGTCATCTGCTGCAGTTGTGATTAGCATTTTTTTAAGGGTTAAATTGCCTCGTATAAATTATTACTCAGCAGTATTTTGTGAGAATGTTTTAGACTTAAAGTTACTGGCAGTGTTAGTGGCCATTCTTTTAACTCTTTACAAACTCTTCAAAGCATAAATATAAAAATCTGCAAACTGTGCAGACCCTAGTTTATAAATTAGCTTACATGAGTCTTAGCTTCATTTGACTAATTTACCAAAAAAAAAAAAAAAAAAAAAATATGTATTATAGTATAAGAATTATGTAAAGTGACAATCATTAAAAAGTCCCAATGCTCACATTTGAAAACCCATGGAGTGCTAATCATGATAGAAGCAGAATACATTCTCATTTTATCTATAATTTTCAGAGAAAATAAGGCTTCATATTGCCAGGCAGACAATTTACATAAAAATATCCAGCCTTTCTCAGGAAAATGAAATTATTTCAGAATGCTTCTTGCTGCAATTAAGAATGGACCTTAAAGGTTAAAAATAGAAACCTGATTGATTCTGATTCTGAGAAGCTTTTGCCCTGAACTTACATTTGGGGATGCACTGTGAGAAAGTCTGTCACAGGCAATATTTCATTAATTGTGTGTGTGAACAGCCAAGACTCAGAACAGACAGAAAGGCTGTGCAGGCAGACCATTGCATTTCCTCTTCATGTGGGCTGTGTCAAGTATATACTTATGTCTACAAAACTCCAGATGAGAGGAGAATTCAAGTAAATATTTTTCTTATTTCTCCATGAAAATATATGTTGTGGGTACTCATTAGAAGTGCCTCTATGAGGCACTTCTACTGAGTACCCACAACATGTTTTTGTGGAGAAATAAGAAATATATGAACAGTTTTCGATTGAAAGAAGTACCTTATCTGGAGCCAATTCTGTGAGTACATATAAGAAATATGAAGATTTAGACAATCCTGCACATATCCCCTCTGCTGATACATTCTGTTGTATCCAAGTTTCTTTAAGCAGCAAATGCTGTGAACAGAAAAATTCATTACTCTAAATAAGGTACTTTTTTCAACCCAAAAGTATTCATATTTTTCTTATTTCACCATGAAAACATATGTTGTGGGTATTCATTAGAAGTGCCTCATGGAGGTGCTTCTAATGAGTATCCACAAGATGTTTTTTTGTAGAGAAATAAATAGTTTCCTGATAATCCTGGACCTATGGATTATGCAATTTCCCAGGTTATTACTTTGTGGCCTCTGTCTGTGAAGTTATTTTCATTCTATCCTATTTAGTGCCTTCTCTTGTATTCTTAAGGATCAAAACCTTGGGAAAATTATTGATGCTTTAACCAAATTTAGACTAAATAAACTCCCCCACATTATACATAGGAAGAGTCCAATTTCAATTTTAGGTATGTCAGGCTATGTGATTTAGATATTCATAGAGAAAAAGTGCCAAATCATTTGCGTTCTGCAATGTCTTATCTGAATCTGCACTATTTGCCAATTACCCTTTTGAGTAAAATAACTAACTATGGTAGATTTTGAGTTAACATTGACTCCTTATAGTGTCTTCCATTTCACTACTCGTTTCCTTACTCATTGTTGTTATATTAAGTCTTTCATATGGCATTAGAAAAGGCTTATTATGTCATGAACTACAAAGGCCCAGTTTATTTGTGCAGTCTGATTCATGAGTGTCTTTACTGTTTGAACCACAATGCTAGAAAATGTATCTTCAAACATGTGCACCCAGTGAAGATTCAGATCAGACTGCGCATTTGCGCAGTCTGATCTGAATCTTCACTGGGCCCATTTTGGATAGCCACGGATGCAAAATTTCATTATGAGGATATGTCAGATAGTACTTGTTCTTGCGTTGTGACTCATTTGTCAGTGTAATCAGCAGTAACCAATAAATCTGTAAGCAGACAGGGAAGATCTTTATCAAACTGCAAATGCACAGGTTGATCTTGACCTTCATTCACTGACTATGGGATAATCAGAGGAATTGTTAAGGAAGAGTATTTGGTGATAATTCTGGGATAATTTTTCTTATTTCTGCTTAAAAAAACATATGTTGTGGGTACTCATTAGAAACACCTCACAACATTATGTTTTAATGCAGAACTGGAGAAAATTATCCCAGAATTATCGCCAAATACTCCTTCTTAACAATTCGTCTGGATAATGACTAAATGTATTTTCTGATGGTTTGTAATATAGATTTTATCAGAATTAATACTAATTTTTTATACTAATTTTTATATGTATGATAGAAAACTGACTTACATTATCTGAATGAATTTCATTTTTTTTTATGGATTTTACTGATGAGTTAATGCCGGTGAATCACCCACCAACTGAATAAAGCCCAAAAGGCTTTATGTTAAGTTTGTAAGTAATTCGCCACACAAAAATAAAATTTGTTTCTTGCAATTCCAACTCAGTCAAGTTTAAGTTGAAAATTTGGATTACCTTAATAGCCCTAAACATTGGGACAGACAGGCCTAAGCAAACAGTATACACCCATATCAGACACCACAGAATGCAGCATCTGATCAGGGTCTACACTGTTTGCCACTCATCCAGCACTATATTAGACACATTAATGTGTAGTAAAATGACTTATTTTCAAATTTTAGGACAAGTATGGTAAGGAGATAAGGTGTCCCAATACTTACGGTGAATACAGTAAATGAGTTATTTTTAGAAATCTATGCAAAGAGAATAGTTCCAAGATTCCTGCTTATGGAATTTATCGAAGTACAAATGAATATTGAAGTATAAATATTGAAGTATAAATGAATATTGAAGTATAAATGAATATTGAAGTATAAAAGCCATTTTTGATTTGCTCTTGATCAGTCAGAAATTTACCCATTTACCGGTAAGCCTAGTGTCCCATAAATGGGACATCGGCAAACAGTGTAGAATCTGATCAGATGCCACTGAATGCCGCATGTGATCAGTGTCTGCACTGTTTGCAGTAAATTCAGAAATTTCTACAAAACTTGATAATAATAAAAAACTAACCACACACCCCTTATATATAGGAAATGGACCTGTCCAAAGACTTGAGGTAGAAGAGTCCACTTGCATTAATGGGTTAATCTAAGAATGTTGAGTTGGAATTTTTTTTTTTTTGGTTATATTAACCCATGAATAACCAGTAAAACAGCAGAAGACAACATTCTAAAATATACTGCTTTATTTTCCAAGAAAAAAGGGTTGGCATTTTATGTCCATCATCTGCTTTGAAGATGAATCTCGTGAAATATGAAACTTTATTTTCTTGTAAAAACAAACTAAAAAAATTACATCAAGAAAACATACCTATATAATTTTGACCCCCTTAAACCCCACTTTTTTATAGTAAAACTGGGGTTTACAGGGGTATACATTATTTTTCTTATTTCTACTCAGAAACATAGATTGTGGGTACTCGTTAGAACTGCCTCGATGAGGCAGTTCTAATGAGTACCCTCAATCTATGTTTTGAGCAGAAATATGAAAAATATCAGAATTTTTTATCTGAAAATTTTCATTTTTTGGTGGTAAAATTTTCAGTATATTGGCCTAGGCTTGTTTTCGTAATGGGATGGCGTCTGTTAAGGTTATGTGCTTGTAATACGAGAGTAATGTAGAATATCGTAATCATAAAGTATTTGTCTTTTATATATAGCTCTTTTATACATCAATATAATATCTTTATACATGTTGCTCAAAGGCTCACAGCTATTGATATGTTACTATTTTTGAGATAAAGACTTTATTTTTTTCTTCTGACAATGAAACATGTGTTTTGGGATTCAATAAGCATTAAGGCTAAATAGATCCCACAGCATATTTTTATGGAGAAGAAAGTAAAATGGTTATCAAAATGTATTTGTTATGTCAGATTCAGCATTTTGCAAATCTTTTCATCTCATCAGAAAAAAAAAAAATGAATCAAATACGTTTTATCCTAAATATTTTGACCACATGCCAGAGCAGATAGTGTAGACTCTGAACAAACTGTTTATGAAGGTGCGGTAAGATCAGGGTCTGTATGTTTGTATTTATAGCCTCTCTTTAGACACTTCACCAGTTAATAGTCAGATGTACTGGTTCACATTTTATAGGATAAGAAATTTCATAGTTCCAGATAAGGTCATCACGAAAACATGCCTATATAATTTTGACCCACTTTTTTATATAGCAAAATGGGTTTACAGGGATATACATTATTTTACATATTTTGCTAAAAAACATAGATTATGGGTACTCATTAGAATCACCTCACTGTGGCAGTTCTAACGATTACCCTCAATCTATGTTTTGAGCAGAAATATGAAAAATATCAGAATTTTTTATCTGAAAATTTTCCTTTTCTGATTGTAAAATTTTCAGTATATTTAAATAGGTGTGTTTTCTTAACCCTCTAGTGCCCCGCATATCATATATGATACATGACATATATTTAGTACCCCGACCAGGATATTTCAATATATTGTTGATATTTAATGCTATAAAGTATGTCAAGATATGACGTCATAAGAAAATACAGTTGATTATTCTATGGTTTAACTTAAAATATGTTTTTTAGCCATCAAATTGAAAAAAGTTGGATGTATCATATATAATACACTGGGCAAAATTTTTGCTCAAAATGAAAAATTGCCCTGCCAACCACATTTTTAGAGAAAAATTTTATAAGTATTTTCCAAAAGAATCTTTTTAATAACTGCAAAAATTGACGGCACAAATAAATCCTAAAAGGTTTCTTATTCTGGAGTTATTCACCCTTGCTATGGAACACTTTATGCCCAATGTATCATATATGATACATACGTATCTCCGTGACCTTTGACCTGCCAAAAATTTCAAGTGTAGTTTTGCAGTATACTTCCCAAAATAAGTCACTGTGGGTAATATGAAAGTTTTTGGACAATGCTTTCTATGGTTGGGCACTAGAACAAAGAAGTGTTGATATATTTCTTATTTCACCCAAAAACATACATTGTTATTCATTAGAAGCACCTTGATGAGGTTTTTCTATCAAGTACCCTCAACCTACAGTGGACCCTTGTTATAGCAATAGTATTTGTTCCCAAATATTTCCATTAAAACGAAATTGTTGTTGTAAAGAATCTTTAAACACAGCAGGATGAGATGTAAGAAAAGGCTTGATATGTTTTGAATATTTGTTAGAATTGCCACATTGAGGCAATGCCAACAATTATCCTAAACATGTACTTCTTGAAGTATTAAATCAATATTCTTGCATAATTTCTGATTAACTGTCACATCTTGAGGGAAGGTTTAGTGTCAGTGTCAAATTATCGTTAAAACAAATTTTGTCATTGTATAGAGTGTCAGTATAAAGAGGGTTTACTGTATTTATCTATGGAGAAATAAGAAAACTATTTATTTGATATGCCAGCCTCGGTGGCTCAGTTGGATGCGCGTCCGACTGGAGACAAGGAGGTTGCGGGTTCGATCCCCTCCAAGCTCGGCAACACTCTTTCGTGGAGATTGATCATGAAATATTTTCTACAGTCATTCTCTCCCTTCCCCTGATTCAAGAAGGGCAGTTGTCAGTTTCTGGCAAAAGAATGTGCACAATACTAGTTAACCCATTAGAGGACTAAACCTGCCCAGTAAAAGTGTGGTTAGGTAAACTGACCACACTCGACATGACCCCACTGGGTTGACTGGGCCGTAAAATCTCAACACAAACAAAATACACTAAGAATTCAGACAGACAGCCCTGAGCAAGCAGGCCTTGGTGGCTCAGTCAACTGACCACGCTCGACATGACCCTACTGGGTTGACTGGGCCATAAAACTTCATTACAAACAAATTTACCTGATACCCCCTATTATCTGGAGCTATGAAGAATGACATGGAGGCACTGTGTCTGAATATTTAAGTTAATGAAGAGATCAAACACTTCTTATTTCCCACACCCTAACAACACTAAGTTTTGAGACAGATTGGCCTTTGCAAACAGTATAGACCCAGATTAGAATGTGGCATCTGATCAGAGTCTCCCAATACTTAAGTAATAAAAGAGATCAAACACGTTTTGTCGTTCTTATGTCCTTTCTTATATCTGTACTTTCTAAATTAGTATATCTTAAAAGAGTTTGTTCTTCCATGCTTTCCAAATAATTATGCTAATAAAAATACCAGTATTATTTCTTTAAAGACTGATTCTGATTTGTAGTGTCCCAAATTTTAAGATGTACCAAGTATTTGTTTGTTTTATTGAGGATGTCCCAATATTTTCAATGTCCCAGTTATGACATATTTTTACCGTATCCTGTTTTGGGACACTTAAAGCTCCAGGAGTTTAGTTTTATAAGATGCGTTTAGGATACTCATTATGTTTACAAGTTTATGTATGTAATGTATACACCCCCTTGTTCTGCCATTAATAAACAGTGAAAATAGGCCTGGATCCATAATGCAGTTGGTATCTAGTCCGACTGCAGATCCAGAGAAATTTGCCTAATTACATATACCGGTACCCTATATATCCTAATTTTCACTATATATTACAGGGAACACTTGTTGACATAATGATTAACCCTTCTATCCCTGAGTTTCTGAAGTAGACTCTTCTGTTTTTGACTTTGGAAACCTACATTGTTGCAAATAGGTATATCAAAATCACAAACAAAACGGCACAGTAGATCCTGGTGAGATGGCTCGTTCATCTGGATCTACTCTGTTTGAAAAAGTATTTCCTTTTCCCCTAAAGGTTGAAAGGGATTAAAGACAGGAGTGCAATATAGTCCAGATCTGTTTTACATTGACCTTATCATTTGTTTTCATCCATCTACATTCTTATAATAAAATGCAAATTTTGTACTTGAATTCTGTCTTGTTTTCTTCCCTTGAAGCTCCAAGCATATTATCCCCATGCTTCCATCTGACCTGATTGCCTTGTTATACAGAGTAGTGAACTACAGATTTACTTTGCTTCAGAAAATAAATAATCCTTTCTATTCCTAGAGATTTTTGTATGAAAAAAGAAGCAAGGATTGGCTAGTTAAATGAAAATACTGAAGTTATTTGCACAAAGCTTTAAAATGAAATAGTGTTCAAGAAATCCCCACTGGAAGAAATTCTTTAACACTCAGTTGGTGCAAACAGTTTCCATAGCTTTACTAGGATACCAGTGTAATTCAAATGATGTTAAACTTAATTGCTTATTTTTTTATAAAGAGTATAACACACACACCACACGCACACACGTACACACACGCTACACCCCACCACACACATACAGAGTTAAAAATAACCACATGCCGCAACGGCAGAAAACGTACATTCGGACAAACCTGCTCAGCGAAGATTCTGAACAGCCTGCTTAGTCGCACAGTCTGATCAGAATCTACACTAGGCGCATTTTAGATAGCCACCGATGCATGGACAAGGAAGACTGATAAGACAGCATGATTTGAATTTTCATTTGGCGCACGTCAGAAGGTACGTTTTCTCATGTTGAAGGTCATTGGTATCTTTTTAACCCTAGTCCTGCTCTCGAGGTATTGCTGAACCCGGATATGTCCTGCCTTTGCAAACACTGTAGATCCAGATCAGTTGGCTTCTGAAGAAGCCAACTGATCTGGATCTGCACTGTTTGCCATTAAGTATGTGAATTTATATCAACAATCTGGAACAAGTAATCTGACTGGCTGAAAATTAGAAATTGGCGTGACATCATTCTTAATTTATTCAGCAGGACAAGGGTTAATATGAAAAAAAAATATGAGCCAGGGCACGACAAAACCTACCAAATTGCATGTGTGACCAGCGAAGACTCGGATCAGCCTGTATTATCCATCCAGTATGGCAAGGGTTCTCGTTTGTCCCTCTTTGGATAGTCTGGAGGGTGTAGAAGGTACATGTGATCAGTGAAGACTGATCAGACTGTGCAGGCTGATCTGAGTCTTCGCTGGTAGCACAGGTTTTGTCATGCGATGGCTAATATTTTGTTTTGAAAAGCAAAGATCGAGCTGGGGATGTATGCATGAGCAACCTGGCTGGTAATTTGCTGTTTCATACATAGTATATGTGTATCGACCTTAGGGCTTGTAGCATTGATAAATCAAGAGCAAAGACCCTGACTACTCGGGGGGTGGGGGGTGGGGGGGGGGATAACTTGGGGGTAATTATGGTACAGGTGTGCGAGCCAGTATTTCAAAACCTACCCCATTCATATACCTGTCCTTTGAAAAAACAGACCCATTCATATACTTGATCATCCAAACCAAAATGTTAACCTATTCATACACTGCCCTTCGATTTTTTGTACCCATTTATTGCTGGTTGTTGGACAAACATCGCAGTCAATTCATTGAATACCAAGAGAACAAGCAGCCTCGAAAAATCTCTGAGCGAAAAATATGTGCATATACCAGGATGTCAGAAAAGTGGGGCCTTTCACATAGGAATCCAGAAAAATCGGGTCATTCATATACTTTTTGTTGAAAAAAGGGGGCCAATCATATACCTGGCAGCGCTGAAAAAGGGGCCATTCGGCACGCACATCCGTACTATGCCATATATAGGAAGTTACATCCCCCCACCCCCCGAGAGCCTGACTACATTAGGTAGGTGGGCGGGGGGACTAAACATTAACCTTTACTACTCTCTGGGCTAATTCAGGAGATGAAAACTTGGTGATAGTTTTCTTATTATTTTTTCCAAAAAAAAAAGGCTTTAACTTTTCATGCAATTTGCTGGAAATGTTAAAGTCTATGGCTATTTTCTGGGAAAAATATGAAAAATATCACTAATAATTAAACTGTGGAGCACTGTGGTGTAGTGGTAAAGCGTCGGATTCAAGATCGTGAGCTACCAAGTTAGCGGGTTCAACCCCAGCGAGCACATGTGTTGTGTCCTAGAGCAAAACAATTTGTCCACTTTGCTTAGTAGTGGTTTCTACTCAGGAAGTGTGTAATACTCTGAAAATGAGAGTATCCCAGTAAATATAGGAGGAGGAGGAGAAATATTTCAAATGACTAATGAATTTTTTACACAGCATGCTAAGCATTAAGCAAAGTCTGCAAATTCAACAGCAGTTGCAGAATTCAGCAGCTGTGTCAATAACTTTAAGTTTATATCTTTAAAAGGGGAATGTAGTAATGTGAAGATACCTAAATAAACAATAAGCAGGACATTTAATGCTTAACATGCTGGATAATTTTTTCAGCAGACAATTTATTGCAATGCAGTAAAACCTGTGTAAGACAGCCACCTTTGGAATTGACTTTAGTGGTTGATGTCGAAAGGTAGTTGTCTTATAAAGGTACATGTCATGTAATTTTGCTAGCAAAATTTACATGACATGTACCTTTATAAGACAGACAACTTTTTCCACATCAACTACTATTTAAAGTCAGTCTCGAAGGTGGCTCTCTTACACAGGTTTTACTGTAGGACAGCCACCTTTGAAATTGACCTACCTTTGGAATTGACTTTAGTGGTTGATGTGGAAAGGTAGTTGTCTTATAAAGGTACATGTCATGTAATTTTGCTAGCAAAATTACATGACATGTACCTTTATCAGACAGACAACTTTTTCCACATCAACCACTATTTAAAGTCAGTCTCGAAGGTGGCTGTCTTCCACAGGTTTTACTGTACCTTTTTCTTATTTTTCCCAGAAACCAGATTTTGACATTTCATGCAAATCGTCTCCTTTGGGGACAATTTGCATGCAATGTCAAATCATGTTCCGTGGAAAAAAAAATAGAAAAATATCAATTAGCTGTCTGCTGAATTAGCACAAGTCCTGTTTTCTGGTGAAATAGGAAAAAAAATATCAATTCGTCATCTGCTAGATCAGCCTAGAGAGTGGTAAAGGTTAAAAGTTAATTCTTTATTGCCATAAAAATGTCTTCAGATGTTGCCAAGTTTGGCAATTACACAAAGTCACTGAATATGACAAGTTGAATAGTCAAAAAGCATTGGTAACAGTATTTGTAGGGATACTCAGAACACTGAACATAAGCTGCAGAGTATTCCATCGAACACCTGTTTTGTCTGTAGCAGTACCGAGTTACAGTAACATTCCCAAATGTCAAGTCGAACTATGTCTTCCACCTAAGGGGAGGGGGACATTGTTTAGTGCAGATCCCGTTAGCGTTAGCGTTGGTGTTGACGTGACACTTTCTTGTGAACCAGTGGTTGGATTCATGGATATCTAATTGGGACATAACAAAGAACTGTTTAGATTTTGGTGACCTTGACCTAATATTCAAGGTTACAGCAGTAGAAAAACTGAAAATTCTGTGACACTTTTTTGTCTGCCAATATCTTTTGAAGAAATTTGGTGGGAGGACATCTGTTTTCTCCGAAAAAAACTGTTCTTGGTTTTCAGTACTTCTCAAGAGATGTAACTCATTTAGATTTATTGTGATTTTTCACTGATTAGGTAGAAAGAGGGCCCAGTGCCTGTCTGTATCAGTTGGCTTCCTCAGTGATCTGAATCTGCACTGTTTGCCATTTAGGATCTGAATTTATATCAATCTGGATTAGAAATCTGATTGGCAGAGAATTATAAGTGGGCGTGGCATTTTACTTTATTCAGCATGACAAGGGTTAAGTCCCCTATAGTCGTTTTTTTCTACTGACCAATCCAAGGCAGTTCCACTGTTGCTTTCTTTGTACGAGTATGTCGGTTATTGCTAGTGTGCTGCTCGTGCATTGTTTCGTCTTGTGCCATTTTTGGGTAACTTCATGTAACGCTGATTTTTATGCCCCCGCCATTCGAAGAATGGTGGAAAGGGCATATAGTGTTACCCCTGTCAGTACATACGAATGGGTAGTTGTGGCTAAGAATTATGGACAGTTTCAATGTATTTTAACGGGATTTTATTAGCCATATAAAATCAATATTTTATGTGGCTTATTTTCTGTTACGTGGCTATTTTTTAGCCAAATAAGTATGCGAAAATAGTGATGGTAACCACATAATTATCCATTTGTTAGAACGTACGTCCGCGTCCTACATTGCGTTTAAGTTTATCAGGCGTTAGCAATTTGCGTTTAAGTTTTTCAGGCGGGGGCATCCGTGTACTTTGGACACATTTCTAGTTTTTTTTTGTTTTTTTTTTTTTGAAAAATATTAAATATGACTTTTAATATGGAATTTGTGACTAACTTGGACATCAGTTAATTCTCGAAAATCATCTTTTGGCTGCAGTACTGAATGGTAATGCCTGGATGTTTAGTAAAAAAGATGTCTATATGTATCAACTATTTTTAAGTCGCTTCAGAATTTTAGGCTTTTAAAAGCCATGCGTACGTACAGGTTCAACAGAAAATGCTTCCTACTCAACACGAGGCTATAGGGCGTGGACATTGTTACAGTTTAAGCAGCTATTCATGAACAGATTCATTCTAAAAGAGTCGGCGATTTTCGATTCATTTATGTATTCCTGGTGTCCAAAGGATTCCTCTGTACAGTACAACCGAACTTTGGGACTATGGAATTTGTTCTAGACATAGGTAGTTCGAGCCACTGAGAGTCAATCATAGCGCCAGGTTTGGAGGCTAACGGAGATAATTTAGGGATGTCTTTTTTATAGTCTATGAAAATATATGTTTTACTGAGTGTACTCATTAGAATCGCCTCGATGAGGCGATTATAATGAGAACACAGCATACATTTTCATTATAAAATTTCCCTAAAATATCCCTAAATAATTTTCTTGAAAATTGTCTAGGGATTCAAAAAAAAAAAACGAGTTGAATCAGCCACTGGAAACACGTTATCGGTGTTAAATCAATAAAGTACGAGTATTACTATATATAAGTTCTCGAAGAAACAATGGCCCAGCTTCACGGACAAAACAGTTAAGGGGACTGGGTACAACTGGTTAATTTTCTGCCACTCTTTACAAGGGAGACAATTTTTGTGGCTTCCTGTTTGCTTTCCACATGCACAGCGAGTCCCATTTGAAAGAGGTTCTACTCTAAAAGGAAAGTATTTGCCGCGCCCCCACCCCCTTAGTTTAAACCTCTGGTAGTTGTTTCTGGTGACCGTTACAAGGCGGTTCTCTGTTGCAGTTCCTTTTTGTTTGTTTGTCGCTATTGCTGCTGTGTCGTCGTCTTTTCCAATCCATTCAATGATAATGAAAGAATGTAAAAATGCCTTGCCTTATTGATGCCACTAAAATTATTATTTGAAAAATCTATCACAGAGAGTAAAAGACCAGAAATATTGAAAACAGTGCACGCATCACCTACAAGTCGGGTTCATCACGAAAACATACCTATATAATTTTGAACCCCTTAAACCCCACTTTTATATAGTAAAATTGGCATTTACAGGGGTATACATGATTTTTCTTATTTCTGCTCAAAAAACATAGATCGTGGGTACTCGTAAGAACCGCCTCACAGATTGTTTTGAGCAGAAATATGAAAGATGTCGGAATTTTTATCTGAAAACTTTCAGTTTTTGGTGGTGAAATTTTCAATATATTTGAATAGACGTGTTTTCGTAATGTCAACATCGAAGCTTGAAAATGACCGGCCTATTAGTTTGACATCAGTACCAGTCAAAATTATGGAGCGTCTTGTATTCACAAAGAAATGTTTCTAAATGAGTACAAAACTATAGTGAGACCACATCTTGATTTATGCAGCAACTGTATGTACATCACTTTACATAAAGAGTAATTGAAAATGTACACAGAAGAGCCACTGAATTAGTAAGCAGTATTAGGAATCTGTCATACCAAGACATACTAAAACATCATGGGAATCAGTCATTAGAATACAGTAGAGAAGAGCCAACCTGACCGAAGTATACAAAATTATGAACAAATAGATCACAGAGGACATATTTTTTTTTTTACTTCAACAACTAGAGGTTATCAGCTCAAATTTTACTAAAAAACAACATACTCGTAGATAAAAAAAATCGGGCAAATATTTTTGGCTTTAGAGATCGACTCGTGGAACGCGTTACCAGAAAAAGAGAGTGATCGACTTGTGGAATGCATTACAAGAAAAAGAGAGTGATCGACTCGTGGAATGCATTACCAGAAAAAGAGAGTGATCGACTCGTGGAATGCATTACCAGAAAAAGAGAGTGATCGACTCGTGGAATGTATTACCAGAAAAAGAGAGTGATCGTCTCGTAGAATGCATTACCAGAAAAAGAGAGTGATCGACTCACGGAATGCATTACCAGAAGAAGTAGTCATGGCACTCCCTTAACTGTTTTAAGTCAAGGCTGAACGTACATTGGAAGGACCACCCCATGGTGCTTCTATCCCGGACCCAGAAATTACTACAAGAATACACCAACAGAGGCTGTCTAACATGTTCCGGTGTTCCTGTTGCATGAAATTTGTGAGTTATGTGAGTTGTTCCTCATCTCTTCTTCTCAGGCTGTGCTTCGTGATTAGGGTCTTTCCTGATATCTTCGTATATTTTACGCCATGTAAATCTTTGTCCCAGAATTTGCAAATATGACGTACATACAAGTCTCTCGGATTGTTTGAAGGTTATGAAGTCGCTGCCTCTATGTGCCTTGGGTGCCAGGTAGCGTTAAAAATCCGCACAACAGGTTATGAAGAAACAAAAAATAAATCGTGAAATTTAGAAACGAATGAACTATTGCTAACATGTCTCAAACTACGAGTAAACTCAGGAACAGTGCACAGACAATTCTTTCTTCAACTGCCGATAGTCACCACGCTAGCCAATGGTACTTTCGGTAAACATTGGGTTGTCTTCGGTGGCATTTGTGGTGGGAGTCTGGCTGCCAATCCTACCGACACTCCGTTCCGTAGGCTTATGATGACGTCACTTTAAGTGAGCCACAACGTCAGAAAACGTACCTTCTGACACTGGTGTGCGTCCAACGAAAATTAAAATCAGCCTGCATATTTGCGCAGTCTGATCAGTCTTCATTGTCCGCATGAAGAAACTTTACATCATTTGCTATCCACAATGCGCCCAGTGAAGATTCTGATCAACTGCGCATTCGCGGGCTGATCTGAATCTTCGCTGGGCGCACATGTCCAAAGGTACGTTTTCTGACGTTTCGGCTCAAATGGTTTCTAATATCAGGAAGTGAGAATTTTTAATAGATTCATATTGCACTGCTACTGACAATCATTCAGCCCTATTTCAACTAAAATAGATTATATATAGACGCCGTAAGTACTGTCATGTGAACCAATATACAGACAACCTTCTTTATATCGACACTCGATACAACGACAAATTCATTATAATGACAAGTTGACTGTCCCGAAACCTTCGCTTAAGAGGTAACAGTTAGTCACAAATTACGCAAAACTATTGTATTTAATACTTTAAAGAAACATATGTTTTGGATATTTGTTAGAATCGCCTCAATGAGGCGATTCTAACAAATATCCAAATTATATGTTCTATGAGGAAATAAGAAGAAAACAAGACCTTTTTTACATATCAATCTGCTCATTAAGTATTCTGTACAACAGCAACATTATTTTAATGGCAACCTCTTTTGGAACAAATGCTGTCGTTGTAACGAGCGGTCACTGTATCTATTAATGTACTGACCTACGTTCCGAAAAGATGACGTTTTGCCTTCAGAGTTCTCGGGAATGAATAAAAACCATGTTTTAAAAGCACGTTCTTTGTACACGCATTTACTGCGCGCATAATATCGCTTTATATTTTTTAGGCTGTTTGTTGTTAACTGCTTAGTGATCCGCATAATAAAAAAAGAAGTCTTCAAGCATATTCAAAATTCACAGACTTCCATTTATGTACTGCTTATCTACACAGTCTGATCAAATTCGGTGCTACTCTCTTGAAATTTGTAGAAACTTCTAGGCCCTGACCTGACTGAACTCTAAGGGTGTTCAGAACAGCTGAACTTTTATGAATGGTCCCATTTTTCTGGACGCGGCCAATATATTATATTGTAATCACTCTAAGTACTAGGACAGACAGATTTAAGCAAACACACAGTCTGCGGCTTATGCTTTTGGGCTATTTGCCACTCATCCAGCAATACTTTTTCAATTTTAGGACAATAATGGTAAGAAGTTAATGCACCTGTCATTTGTAGTCCCTGCCACAACGGGTACGGGGAATAGCGGGGCTGTTAACCTTTCATAATGCAAAGCCCTGCTAAACGCCCTACACTACGGGACCAAATTTATGGTAAAATACCTGCTATGATTCCGCCACTCCAAGGTCATTTTTTTGTTTCCTGGAACAGTCTGCTCCCTGGTGCAAAAATCAACGTCTATTTCATGGTAAAAAGTCTGGTTTTCTCGATACAGCTAGTATCATTGACAGTATGAATCAGGTCATTAGAAAACTAAAGTTTGAGGTTGATGTGGCTCTAATTTATGTATGCAAAGCATAATACCCCGACACATCTACGACACTGCCGGGACTCATCGGAGGTTAAATCGCGCACTTAAGCCCTAACTATCCACGGCCCCGTAGGGGCCGTAGTTTCAAATGATTGGCGCATAAGGGGACTGGATACACTTAGTAGATTTTAAGCTATTCTTTAAAAAGGAAATAACTTTTTTAAGTTCCCGTTTGCTTTTCTGCGCATCTAACCACTTCTCCAAAAGGGGTCTATTCTACAAGGAAAGAAAGGGGAGCAAATTCTTTCCTTTTAGAGTAGGCTCTTCAACAGTGTCGTAACAACGTTGTTATGGCGTCGCAGCGACGTAATAATGACGTGGTATGTTTGCTAGGCCTTTTCAAAAGGGATGCAAACTGATTTTGACAGTTGCCTCCCTTAAAAGTGTATCAATCCCCTTAAAGGTCCCAATACATAGAGTAAGTACAGTACAGGATAAGAAAAACCCGCCAACTTTGTAAATATCATGAAAATGACTTTTCAAAGAGTGAACGTCATCACAGTTTTGTAAACTATCTCAAAATGAACCATCACCGTGTTATATTACATGATAAATACCAGATAATTAGAGCCGTTACAGTTTTTTTTTTCATATGTTGAAAATTGTTAGAACTAGCTGACAGATAACAATTTACTCAGTTTGTGACATTACTGTGGTATTTTCGTGTATGGAAACCAATTTATAATTTATAAATTACGTTGAAGAGGACGTTAAAGAGAACAATTTCGATAAATGCAAAATATAAACATATTATATTTCAGTCCACCCATGACAAGCTATCTGAAATGGTCCGCTAGTTGTTGCCGTCATCTGATAAGGCGGGGAGGCAACTCTGTCAATCCTTTGTTTGAAAAAAAAAAGGATCTTTTTTAAAAGGAAAAGAACTGCTCCCCTTCTTTGGGAGCAATTCTTTCTTTTTAGATTAGATCCCTTTTCAGAAAGGTCTTGGTGTGCGGGACAACAAGCGGGAGTCGCAGCTCTGCCAAGATTGATTTGTCTCCTTTCTAAAAGAGTCTTTTCGAAAAGAAAAGAATTTGCTCCCCTTGGGAGCAAATTCTTTTCTTTTAGAATAGACCCCTTTTCAGAAGGGTCTTGATGTGCGGGAAAGGAAACAGGGAGTCGCAATTCTGTTAGGCTTGGTTTGTCTTGCTTCTAAAAAGGGATATACTGTAAAAGGAAATAATCCGCTTCGCTCGAGAATAAATTATTCCTTTTAGAATAGACCCATTTTCAGAAGGCTCTTGGAAAGCAATCAAAAAGGGTCCTAGAATTTCAACAGGAAGTCGCAAAAGTTGCCTCCCTTGTAAAACCTGGCGGAAAATCTACCTAGTCTATACAGTTCTCTCAAAATCTGATTGAATGACTTGTGATGTGCACCAATCTTTCCTTTTAAAACGAAGAGCTGTCGTTTGTATTTCAGTGAAATTTGGTGTACAGAGGCTACAGACAATTAACACGCCGAACTTAAATATTGGCAGACGAATAATTTACTGTTGTTTTGCGAGGAAATATAGGACTTTAAATTTTATGTGTATCGAGTGAATCAAGTTAAATCACACACAAATGAAAGTCCTATTTTCTGGAAAGTTAAGACGAAAATCATAAATTTGACTGCTAAAAGTGATGGATTCATGTAAAGCGTAGGGGCTTAATCTAATTATGTCAAAGGAGTGGTATATTGTATTGATGCTACATGTAAAGTTGTAATGTCTTCTCAAGAATAACTGAAAGGATTAAAAAATAAAAAATAAATAAATAGATAAATGCTGCAACGTCATATTCTCGCCCAGGATAAGAGGGGCAATGAGGTCATGTTGTTCTTATTTCTCCACGAAAATATTTGTTAAAATCGCATCGTTTGCTTTTCTTTAGAAATAAAAAAACAACAACAACAAAACAATAAATAAATAAATAAATAAATAAAATAGTTTAGTAAAAAATTAAAGTGTCTTATTAGAACCCTGTGATGATTAAAAAAAGAGTATGAGCTAAGAATAAAGAGGGCATTTTATCAGTGGAAATATTCGTTGGGATTAGACATGGCAATAAAGATTTTTAGAGAAGGATATATTATCATGATTTTATATCTGTCAATGGTACATATATGTGGGAGAACTAACATATTTGAAAGTGAGTTTCCATATCAAAATACGGTCGTAAAAGATACAGACGAAGTGGGCGTTCACCCATTTACATTAACTAGACAAAGTAAATCCAGACATGCCCGAAATGCAGATTGTCTTGATCTCAGATGTAGGTCACTGTGTCCTTGGAAGTGGGTGACAGACTCAAAAGAAGGGAGAGTACCACGCTTTATCACCAAAGCTCAGTGCCTAAATCAAACTTGTAACTATGACTTCGGTAAGAAATATATCGGCAATAAAGCCAGGAGAATTCTGGAAGCTCTGTCAGTGTGTGAGCTGGTATACACAGATATTAAAGTAATACAAAATGGGGAGATGACCTATATACCGTGGCCTGTTGCCTGTGCTTGCAGTCAATCTAAGTATAAGCCCTTACAGAGGAGAGGTCATGAGATGGTAAAGTTTGATGAAAACAGCATGGTAAGCGAAGGTATTATTTGAGTTGTTTAACACAAACCCAGCAAGCATACACCGTCAAAACAAAGTCGTTTGGACGTCGACAGGACGTCATGACATCGCGTGGACATCCAAACGTTATTATTACGACGCTGTGTGTTTCTTGGCAGGAATAATTATTTTTCTTACAGAGGGTTAATTTTGAGCTTAAAGTGAAACGCAAGGCTGAGTAAGACTGTAACCGAGATGAAAGAGTTTGATGTTTTGATCAAAATCAATTAAACTAAGGAAGTTAAAGACATTTTAACGATTCCAAAGCCATTGTCAAGGGCGTCGCCATTTTGTATATTTATTTATATATTGAGTTGCTAAACATTTCAAAATATTAAATAAAATCTTCTTTCTGATAGAAGCGTTCCTGTAGTTTTCAAGCAAATTTAATAAACGCATAGAAAGGAAATTATATATATAATACAAATAAAGATTGAACATTGTTTCAAATCTTATTTAAGCCAGCGCATGACAAAACCTACAAAATGGCAGGTGCGCCCAGCGAAGACTCAGATCAGCCCGGGCGTCCACTCAGTCTGATCAGAGTCTTCGCTGTGCGCTCAATGGGTAGCTAAGGACCAAAGCTTTCTTCATGCGGACAGCGAAGACTCTGATCAGACTGGGCAGATGTTCAGGCTGATCTGAGGCTTCGCTGGGCGCACATACCATTTTGTAGGTTTTGTCAAGCGCTGGCTCATTTTTTGTTTTGCATATATTATTAAGTCTTAATGACGTCATAAATGCAATTCTGATATTTTCAAACCTTGATAACTTACTTTTATTTAATCCGATTTGGATCAAATATGCATTAAAATGCATGGTTTGTCTAGATCTTGCAGCTTAAATACAGTCGAACCTCGTTATCTCGAACTCGCTTATTTCGAATTACCGCGTATCTCGAAGTGAAAATCTGGTCCCTGTTTTAACATGAAACTATGACAACAGGTAACAAAATAATGTGGAAAAGAGGAGAAATTGCTCCTAAGGAGCAATTTCTCCTCTTTTCCACATTACTTTATATATATATTAGTAACTTCAGGAGTCAAATTACACATTCATTTGTTAAATGTGGTTGTTCAATTCATTGTTTTCCTCACTCTCTCAACTCTGATATGTCGAGGTACGGATATCTCGAAGTATTTCAGTGAGTCCCTTGGAATTCGAGATAACGAGAGTCGACTGTACATTCTTTACCAATTTTGGTTTTCCCTTTCAGATACTTTGACTGTCATCTGCGTCAAAGTTTCAGAAATCTACAAACATTTATTAAAGATAATATGCAGAAAAGCAGTATTATTGCCCCTGACATATGATCACACATGTAAACGTCTTTCTGGTTTTGCTTATTCACTCAAAGCATGCCAAAGAACGTATAATGCCGACCTTGCAGAAACGCCGTTTTGGACCAGTCAGATGAATCAGCCACTGAGATGCGCAGAATTTTTGTCCACACATTAGCCACGTTGTTTGTGCACCCTGCTGCCTGGCTATCCGTACGTCTGACGTTTTTTTTTTTTCAGAACGTATTTAAACAACATTGAAGGTAAACCAATGAAACGTTGACAGCGAGCAATGATTAAAGGACTCTAATGTTACTATAAGAAATTGTAAAATGGTTTCCTCTTGAATATCTTCAAAGATATTGTACCTTTTTTATTGCGAGATGGGAGTCTGGACTAAGACTGTGACGGTGCCGACTAAACGTTTCATTAGAGAGTTGATCTGATGTTATGTATTTATTCGGGCACGTGTTCCTACCTACCAACCTACATGTATATGCATGTACATGTATGTTGTACTTATTTATCTGAAAGGAGTCAAGTTTATGGCGAGATGGTTTCCATAAATGCCGTTACAAAGTAACAGGTCGGCAACATTCTTTCGTGGAGATTGATCATGAAATATTTTCTTCGGTCATTCTCTCCCTTCCGCTGATTCAAGAAGGGCAGTTGTCAGTTTCTGGCGAAAGAATGTGCACAATACTGGTAAACCGCTTAGAGGACTAAGCCTGCCCAGTAAACGTGTGGTTAGGTAAACTGACCGCGCTCGACATGACCCCATTGGGTTGACTGGGCCGTAAAACCTCAACACAAACAAAATCATAACTGACACTGCATATCTGCATAATTGCAGTTTTGTTTTTGTAGCATTGTTTGTGTGCCTACTATTTTCTACTTACAAACCGTACGTCACTATGGTATGTAAATGCACACTGAGCCTCGACGCCAGAAAATGTACCTTTTGATATTTACGCTCAACGAAGACTAAAATCAGCCTGCGCATCCGAGCAGTCTGATCAGAGCCTTCGTTGTCCGCATGGAGAAACTTTGCATCCTTGGCTGTCCAAAATGCGCCCAGTGAAAATTCTGATCAGACTGCGCGAATGCGCAGGCTGATCTGAATTTTTGCTGGGCGCACGTCAGAAGGTACGTTTTCTGATGTCGCGACTCATTCTGTTCCTTTATGCCACGTTAGCGGGCCTGATAGGTATTTAATCCTTTATAAACGCTAATCAAATTTGTAACAGACGACATTCAAAACTGGTCTTGTTATTTTTTCAGAGAAAGTAAGACTTGGCATTTCGTATGAATACAGACGAATTTCCAGTAATATCAAGCCATATTTTCTGTAAAAAAGAATAAAAACTTCCAAAGTGTCGTCTGCTGTAATTGTGATTAGCCGCTCCAAGGCTTGACTCTCTTTAGTCTTAAAACCCCTAAAAGGGTATATGACAAACAGTGCAGACCCAGATCAGACACCACAGAACGCTGCGTCTGCTCAGGGTCTACACTATTTGCATTAAATACAGGAATTTCTATGAAACATAGTTATAAAAACTAACCAGACACCCCGCTGTTGTGTTAGAAGAGTCCACGTGAATGGGTTAAATGATTCGTTCTATTCTGTTATG